>JAPYZM010000113.1:0-51087 GCA_030522845.1 Psyttalia concolor | reverse complement strand
GGGAATTCCACACTTGAGGAAACACGAAAAATTATAATTTTGTAATGGAAAAAACCGACATAATCTCTTATTAGGCGATAATTAGGCCTCAAGCGAGTGCTGTGTGTGTGTGGGAACAATAATTAATTTGTTTTTCGTGTGTAAATGCGACGGCCATATTGTCTACCTCGACCAAAGTGTCTAGGGAGTAAAGCGGGGCATTAGGGGCATTACATTTTGATAATCATACTGTTATCGTTATTGGACGCTTATCACACCTTATTATCGCCTAATAACAGATTATGGCGGTTCGTTTCATTCCAAAATGATAATTTTTCATATTTTCCCGCGTGTGTAATTCCCCAAGAAAAAAAAAACACGAAAAAAACTGGAAAATCTGGGGAATCTAGGGAAAAATGACGAAAAATCTCGTGAAGACGGGCCTTAAATTGTACTTATAATCACAGCCTTAAGTCCCTAGACATTTTGGTCCCTGTAAAAAATGTGTCGGGCGAATTCACTGATGACAAAAAAAAACACTAATTATTATTCCTCCACAGGCAGCCCACGCTTGAGACCTAATTGTCGCCTAATAAGAGATTATGGCGGTTTGTTTCACTCCAGAAATATAATTTTTCATGATTTTTAGCGTCTGTAATTCCCCGAGAGAAAAAAAAGACCGAAATCCGTGAAATCTGGGGAATTCTGGGGAATCTAGAGAAATAAACAAATAAAAATCGCGAGCAGACGGCCCTTAATGCGCTCAGTTTCCCCTCTCCCCTCTCCTATGACAAATTCTCCCCAAAAATGTACAACTTCAGGCGAATAATTTCGACAGAAAATAAAAACCAAACGCGACAAATAAAACTAGAACAACAAAACTTGAATTGATAACTCAATTGCAATAAAAAATTCTTTTCGAGTCTACAAAACCACTTTCAACCCCAATTACTGAGATACCCAATTTTACAACATAATTTCCCATGCAAAAATTAATTCCCAGATGAAAATTAATTTTTTAAACAAATTAATTACGAGGCGACAATTTTTCTTTTTTCAATGAATAAATGAGACAGTATAAAAATAAATCTGCAATCGATGATGAAAGGCGTCAAGGTAATGGCATTATTTCCATGGCATGAGCTCCACGGGACAGAATGAAAAAAGAAATGATGAAAAAAAAAATCCCCCGTAAATTGTACACGCCCGGAAGTACTGGCAAGTGGGCTCAGGCCCTCGGTCGAAGAAATGCGCTATATATTTCGTCACACAGCCATTGCCACGAGCCCGGTATCATTAAGAATAATTGAAAAGGGAAGTGGGCCTCGAGTAACGAGTGAAATTTATCTGAGAATAATTTTATATTTAGCAGAAGTCATTAAACCAGAAATAAGACGTTGCGAATTTCCATCGGTGCACTCTCCGGAAAAGCCCATAATCCGATTCTCCAGGGGGAGATAAATGAACGAGCAAGTGCTCAATCAAATCTCGTTTAGACCAACAATATCAACAGTTTAATATCAAAGTAGAAAAACCATTCCAACTGGTTTCATAAGTATCAAAAAACCTCCTACTTCTCCAGGCCATTTTGCGGCTATTCAGCGTTAAAAATCACCAGAAATAAATAAGAACAAACTCTTGACTTCTCTCTCAGCTGACAGCGTTTCAAGTGTTTCGATTTTTTAAATTTTTATTCTACAACAATTCAAATTATACGAAATATTTTATGTCATTGTGCCCGTAATCCGCGATTTAACCGAGCGAAGCGAGGTTAGAAGCACGTGATTACGGGCACCTATGGCATAAAAATGATTCCTCAATTATTTGAAAATTCACTTCATCTAAAAGAAAATCTATTGCTTCCCTATTTTTTGACCACATGACTCGTAATTCAAGGATTAAAAAAAATTTCTTATAAAAAGAAAAAAGAAAGAATAACCAAAAAAATGAGCTATTAAGAGCCGGGTGTAATAATTTGTCACCTCGAAATCTCCGTCACTCATTGCACGTGAAATACTGATCAAATTGTGAGCAAACGTAATTCCCGACTTGCAGAAATCATGCACGGACGTCGGAAATTAGGTTTGCTTATGATTTAATAATTATTTTTCTTGTAATTAATCACGGGGATTTCGAGGTTACCAACTATTGCCCCAAGGACATTGTGTGTTTGGGGTGGAGATAACATTTTTTCCCCCCATTTTTGAAAAACGATTTTATCGCCCCAACTTATCTCATTGCGCCAGGGAAATCGGGTGTTTATTATGGCGCAACATCTCGGGTCTATAAAAAAATTGCAACGAGTTTGTATTATGGTCTTTTTACCCCTCTATCAGCACGTGCGTTGAGCCTTCAACTTCATCGGTCCGCACTACGGTTTTATGTACAGTAGGGCGATACGACAAAGTACATGGGCAACTCTGGATTTTTTTTTTCATCTTTTTGCATCAACCGATGGGTATAAAAATAAACACCGGCGTTACCTAGAGAAAAATACGGTTGCTCGTAATTTTTAGTTCCATTCCGTCGCAAAGAGAATATCCGAGTGGACAGAAAAACCGGTGGGTAATGTGACACCTGGGGATTGTTTCCGAATTACGTATTTACTTCGTAATACGCGCACAAGAAATTTCACTGAAATACTCGACAAATTCCACAGATTATTATCGCCAATTTTCATTGGACAATTTTTACAATAAATTTCCACGTGACGTTTTTAGAAAAGTCACCAGTGGAGACTATTTTGCAAAAAAATTTGTTTATCTTTAGTTTTTTAACAACGAATTTGATAATTTAGTGGACAATTTTTGTTGTCCTTTTTAAGAACTCAAATTAAATCATTTGGAAAATTTGAGACGAGGAATTTTGGGCGGATTCTGTCGCTGAATTTCGCGCATTTATTTATAGAAAATGCCTAATAGAAACGGTTTACGGGGGATCTCTGGAATTTTCTTGTTCTTTACAATTTTATCTATTCAAATATTTCTTATAAAACTTCTCAGGCGAAATTTTGCAATTTTTTTCTCGCGTTTGACGCCCAGTCTCCATTTTGTCAGTAAAAAATGATTGCTTTGATGTTTTAACTTGGTCTGGATTCAACTGGAGGAGATTGAGGAGAGAGCTTGAAATTCGCCAGGATTTTATTCGGAATTTTTCCGAGCGTAAAATCGTAGACAGAATATTCTCTGCTGGAGCAACGATTTAATAAAGAGATAGGAGTGAGAGGGTGAACTGATGATTGCTATATGCAGTGAATTGATTTCGACTCGTTTCAATTGTTTGGAGAGCATTTGGGGTCAAGTTGGGGGAATTGAGGAGAATAGTTGAGGAATTATTGTCTCGGCGTGCAGAAAATTATGAAGAGAATGGAAATAGTCTTTCCAGGGGATATCTCATTTCCTTCAGTTGAGAATACGGAAATGTTGATGGAAGATTGAGCTCAATTCTTGATTTTTCAATAGAATGTTTCAACATGACGAGGGCTTCGATTACCACACATTCTGGTGTTGATTTCCCTGATTATTTAATTCCCGGAATTAAAAATACAATATTAATATTCTTCATAGATTTCTGTATTGTATGACTCGTTAAAAAAATGTTTTTCAATTTTTTAGGCTGAATTTATTCAGGTTTTTCCAAATTATCAATAGATTGTTCGAGAATGGGGAGAAAATGTTTCTGAACAGAATTCACTATTCCTGATTCCTCCGGGGGAAATAGTCTTTCTGGGAATATCTTATTTCCTTTTCCTCTAACATAACGAGGGGTTCGATTACCATAAATTCTAGTATTCATTTCCGTGATTATTTCATTCCTTAAATTAAAAATTCAATATTAACATTTTTTACAAATGTCTAGGGGAGACTAGGCCAAACTGGAAGAGTTTCAATTGACGATAACTCAGGATTGGCAGAGTGAAAATGAATAATTTTTGATTCAGATTAAAGCTCGAGTTTTTAGCTTCAAAATGAAATAAAAAACATTCGATTCCACTCGGCCAATCCCGAGTTATTGGTGATTAAAGTCGTTGGATTTTTCCCCACTCTCTTCTGTCTTGACTTCTCAAAAATAAAAATTTTCAGATAGAATTGGCAATTTCTGTTAAGATTGTTAACAGTTCACTGGAGAATGGAGAGGAAGTGTTCTTGAACAGGGTTAAGGCTCGCCTCCTCGAGAAATTCGTATTCTTTTCCCTAGATTCCCCAGAATTCCCCAGTTTTCCCCGTTTTTTTTTCTTGGGGAATTACACACGCAGGAAACTACAAAAAATTATCATTTTGGGATGAAACGAACCGATATAATCTTTTGTTAAGGGATAACTAGGGATAATAAGTGCCAAATACCGACGAGAATATAATTACCGAAGTATAATCCCAGCCTCAACTCCCTAGCCATTTTGATCGACATAAACAACATGGCGGTCGAATTCCCTCACAAAAAAAAACCCTAATTATTATTCCTACACACACAGCGCCGACTTGAGACCTAATTATCGCCTGATAAGAGATTATGGGGGTTTGTTTCACCCCAAAATAATAATTTTTCATGTTTTCTCGCGTGTGTAATTCCCCAAGAAAACAAAGCGACAAAAAAACTGTGAAATTTGGGGAGTTCTGGGGAATCTAGGGAAAAAAAATATCAAAAAGTCTCGAGAAGACGGCCCTTAACTCCCCCCGACTCCTCCACATGCCCTCAGAGTCCGTGCCCCAGCCCCTCGGGAAAAAATCTACAATTTTTCCCCTAATAATCGATTCAAAGAGTCCATTGCTCCCACCCACATAAAAAGGGGATCTCAAGTCATTCATCAGTCATTCTATCTGCCCTCACACCTGCTCCCCAAATCCCCCAAATCGTTCCCCTCGATAGTAGTCACGCTCTTTGATCATTCCTCCAGGAACAATCTCCAAGTCTACATACACTGCTAAAAAAATATATAATTTTCCCAATAAAAAATTCTTCTGACCATAATTTACGCCAAATTTTGGATTTCAGTTTAATTAATTTGCTTTAGACCACCAAATATCAAATAATCTTGGAAAAAAGATTCAAAAAACCCCAAAAGAATGTCATTTCTTCAAGTACTCCAAAATTTGACGGTCAGAATTGCATTTTCCCCTCAGCCTAACCACAAAAATCATCAACAATTTCTGCTACTGCTGTTCTAACTCTAAAAAAAGAATCCAACCAATCCACATACCCCAGAGTCGACAGAAATCCGGAGACATTGCCTTCGGCGTAGAGACTGACGATATCCCCGAGGTGCAGAAAGCTCGCCGAGCCAAGGATCTCCCCCATTTCGAAGCTGGTAGCCAGAGTTGTTCAGTTGAATTCAGGACCGGGCAGGCCCCTCAGACCAGTGCATCATTCATAATATCTGTTGATTAAATAATAAAAGAAAAACATAATGAAGAATTGAGAGAGATCAAGTGCTCCTCGGGAGCTAGCCCGAGGCCAAGATGTAGGTCAAATCGATCCGCTGATAGCATTTTGTATCATCTATTCTCTAAAGGAGCACCTCGAAGGGGAATTTATCGTTGTTTATAATTATCAAGGGAATAGGGGAGCACCTATTGATCCTCGTCGCGATAAAAAAAAGTCATTGGATGAAAATCCAATTGCCCCTTAACCTTTTGCAAATTAAAAATAGAGGTTTGTCTGTAGTTTCACGGGACAAACACTGAAAAAACCCACAATTAAAATTCATTATACGTTTTTTATTAAAAAATCCCCAAAGAGAGAGGAATAAAATAAACTCAGAGAATGAATGACGAGAAATAATTTCCCACAGAGTTTACCAATTTTTAGTCGACATTTGGACTGAAAAACATCTCAAAAATCTCTAGAAATCCCTAGACCCAACAAAAAATGTTTTTTTCCCCTTCGTGACATAAAACTCGACCTCGTAAACACGATCAAAACAGTCGACTTGACATTTCCTTTAATGACTAATTTATGTTAATTATACTCCGGGATTAACGACGAATTGAGAGACGTTGTAGCATCACTCATGCATAATCCCATTTTTGATAGCGACTGATAACGATATTGATAAGTATTTTTAATTGAAACTATACCGCAGAGTTCGATCATAATAAACTCCTCTCGGTCACTGACATTTTTTTTTTAGAATTACGCAATGACTTTGTGTACACGTGAGTCCCGCCGGATATTTCGTATTTTTCGTCCGCTTCGTTCTCGCTCTATCGACAACAACCGGGGGGTATGCACTCACGAAATTGCAAAACTCCAGTGACAATTGAACTCCACTCGAATTATTCTCGCATTTTGGCGTTAATTGAAGCTCGACGGATGCAGAACAATGGAGTATTGGAAAGCCTCAGTGCTCTAGACAGTTGTATTGTCACAGCAGATAGACGCCGAAGAGTTATTATCGAACAATCATCGGTGAACGAGACAGCGATAATGCCCAGCACTTCCTGGACAACTCGGGAGAAGGATAATTGATGAAACTGGAACAATCAGAGCATCCGATTTTCGCCAATCAGAGGATGTAAATAATCTCCAAAGTCGTGAGAAAGAGTCTTCCACTTGAAAACAAATTTGATCAGCTGATCGCCTGGCCCCTCCACCTCTCAAACCCCCCAGAGGGAATGCTCCTCGGCGACGTATGAACTCTCAAAACGACAAAACTCCAGTGACAATTGCACTCCACTCGAATTACTCTCGCATTTTGGAGTTAATTAAAGCACGACGGATGCAGAACAATGGAGTATTGGAAAGTGTCAGGGCTCTAGACAGAGGTATTGTCACAGCGGATAGACCCCGAAGAGTTATTATCGAGCAATCATCCTCGGAGTTCAACGAGGCAGCGATAATCCCCAGGTCTGAAGAAGCTGCAACAATCAGAACATTCGATTGTCATGAATCTGGAGATGACAAAACATCTCCAACTACTCAGAAAAAATCTTCACCCTTGAGAAATAAATTGCTCCACCGACTCCTGGATCCCTCCAGTCCCCGAACCCTCCAAAACTGAATTTTAACATCACCTGAATCTTCACTCTCCGTGTGATTAATTAAAAACTTTCATTTTCACTCAGTCTCGACCGAGAATCGATGATACCGAATTTTTCTACTCACCGCAGGCATTCCTCCACACCTCACTATTTACATCTCCAAACGTCAATCAGAGAAAATAATGAATGGAATTGAATAAAACTCATCCAACGACGCGAGTGCACTGTCACACGAGAAACTTGAATGGTAAAAAAAATGTCGACCTCCATTGGTATTTTTTCTTTTATTTCTTTTTACTTTGACCGATGGACTCTTTTTCTCCCGGTTTTCGTAATGCTTTACCGGCGTGTCAACGAAGGGACTCAACTCCTCGGTCCGTTCATTTTTGCCCCTCTCTCCTGGCGACGGCCAGCAGTTGTTTTTTTTCTTCAAAGAATTATTAGAAGTTCCAGCGTATATTCAATTCGTTTACGTGTTATTCCCCCCTTCCTCGATCAACTGTCCCAGTCGTGTGTCTTGCCGAGGCCATTTGACAAGCAGAAATCAAAATTCAACTCAATTTTTCCTCACGATTCCTCTCGATTTTTTTTATTTGCTCTCCCCCCCACCCCCCTCGAGATATGGGTAATTATTGGCGAGGCTTTAATGAGCCATCCGCGGTTCCGGGTACTCCGGTTATTTATGTTTATCACCTTGAACAACTCACACAGCGCCGGAGAGATAAATGGAAAGTAAATTGCATTCGAGAGGAAAAACAGAGATGGAAGTTTTGTTTGGTCAAGTTATTACAAGTTTGTGCTGACACTAACCATACGGTGGTCCCGACATTACTGGGCGAACGTGGTGAATCCGAGCTACTCCAGTGGCTGGCCGCCGACGAACGGGGGGGGGGGGGGGGTGGGCTTGCCCCAGTGACCCCCCGCGGGCGATTCTAGAGATCAAGAATTTAAAACGGAAATCGGTAGTAATCGGAATTCCACTGGAGTCCAACGGAATTCCCAGGTTTCCTGGAGATATATTAAATTGGCCCTAATTACATATTTTTCCAGGTGAGGTGACTGCCGATTTTTACGTCGTCAATTGCCGAGGTCCTCCTGCAGAATCTTTGGCTCCCGGAATTCGCCTGGGGAAAATTCCCCCTGGAACAGGTTTATTATTTGGGTAAGGGTTTTGTCAAAGCAAGAAATATTCTCCAGAGGGTGACATTATTCGTTAATTTCTAATGACTATCCTGAGATTACCGATTTTGTTTGTAAGGTAATGGAGTAGTAATCAAGAAGTCGATGATGAAGGCTCGGAATTCGTGAATATTGGGAGTTGATGGACAATACAACAATTAAAATATTGTTTAAAATGAAGAGAAGGGAATTTTGAGAGGTTGTGAATGATTAATCATCTTAATTTTCTATTTTCCAGGCAAAATAGCAATGACAATCCTAGTGATTTTAGATTGTCGCTCTGGGGATAATTCCCTAGTCGCCCACCTGATGTATCGATTCCAATCATATGACTGCTGGCTTGGGCGTAGTGAGCAAGTTCCCTGTTAAATCTCCTCTTCCAGCTCCAAAGAGAAAAGACACTTCGTTTTGGAGTACTCCAAAATAGTGAAAATCACTGAATCGTACAAAATAATTAATCATGAAAGTCTGTGGCCCTAAGTACGCCCTGTGCGGTCTCATCATCTCAGCCTGGGGCATTATTCAGCTGGTAACTAGTCATAACCTTTGTCAATTGTAGATTAATTGTCATATCTCTCGGATTACATCGCCAACATTTTCGCCATTTTCAGATACTCATGGGGATCTTCTTCTTCGTGAGGAGTGTAGCCCTCATCGAGGATATTCCACTCGAGGGACTCACGTTCAATGATCCTGACACCTTCTACAGGATCGCTGACAGAGGTTACGCTCAAAATGCCTACAATTGCTGGATTGCTGCCTGCATTTACGTATTCACGTTCTTATTCTCTGGTCATCAGTTCTACGTCAACTCTAGAACGTCACTCAGTGTCTAAACTGAGGATATTTAGATTAATCGTTAGATCACTCTCGAGATTTCTGGTGAATGCCGTCATCTGAGGCACGTCTGGCGAGGATCAAGGGATCCAATCAGAAGATGTTATTGGGAGAAAAGTTAATTCATTCGTTTCATCTTCATGTGTTTGATGAAGACGTAGAGTGAGTCGATTTTATTTTGTACAAGTGACACCGATTGTGACAGAAATCGCTATAATTTGTAAAATATTTTGAAAATTCTCACATCATCTGCAATTTCATTGTGAACATATTTAACCAAATTGTCAAATCAATGGAGACATTCCATACATAACTTGTGATTCATTTTTCAATCCGAAATTTTGTTTTATTCCTCCCATTGTTAATTGATTGTTTACGAAGTGCTGCTGAAATTATTGGAACAAATTTGTCATTGAGAAATGAAATTCAGCGTACATGTCATGGAAAACTGTATATTGATAAATATAGGAAGATAAATAATAAATATAAACGATATTATATTATATTTGTGCAGTATAATTATTTTAACAATTCGAATTACTACGGAAAATACACCGCATTGAATAAAAAAATACTGTGTTTATGCACCTCATTCTATTTTTCATTTTTCCGTTGGCTTTTGAAAGAAAAAAAAATTGAAAGTTCCTTGTTAATAATTGTTATGAGATTATTAATAATAATTGCAATGAAATTGAACTTCCAAAAAAATCATCATCTCACTTCGAAAATCCCTCGCTTTTCCCTGTCGTCCCATGAAAATTCCCCAAAACTCCCCAGGAAACGTGGTCGACGTAAACTGTCGGAGTTTTTCCGTCACTGCCGGTTAGTATTCCTTAATATTTATTGCTCCAATATGCATTTGCACCAGAAGCCTCCGAATTCATAACAAATATTGAAATTTTCAATAACAATTGCCCAGACGTTAAACTAGCCCACGAATAAGTGAACTTCAACGAGACTCAGTGGGAGGTTTTGAGTTTTGCCATCAGTCGAACCCATTCATCACACTCCAGCCACTCCAGTCATTACAAATAATTTTTGTTATTATCCCAGGTGAATAGTATGACGCAAGATCTCATGTAAGAATGGCTAGTGAACTTGCTGAGAGTATTCTCCAGTACTTGGAGAAAAATGGAGATGTGAGCTCCCTGGATTTAGTCAACGTCTTCAAGGATGATCATCAGAAGATCATTGGAGCTATCAAGAGCCTCCAGACCCTCGACAATGTGAGTATTTATTTAATACTTACTTAAAATAATCCCAAGGACTCCTTTTTATCGCAATTACAATTAAAAATCTTCACCTTATGAATTAATTGCAAATCGAACTGATCTCATTCCTCTTTACTTATTAAAAATTTCTAGTCAGATCAGAAAAATCATGAGCTGTTCAGTTTACCCTCTTTACAACGAAGAAACAATTCTTTTATTGAGACGTAAATTAAATTACAATCTAACGATTGAAATCAATCAAATAATTTAAATTTCACTCATGGATTAATCAAATTAATCGGCTATTGTCAAATTCGATTGCCAATTGTCGAAGTAATGAGGAATATCCCAGTTTAGTACAGTTAAATATTGAGACAATGAAGAAAATTGTCTTCAGGTTATGCAATTGATGTAGCAATTCATGAATTGTTACTTCGTTGCCCGATCATTTTCATTCTCCTCGTGTTCCCATCAGATAATTGACGTCGAGCAAGTGAGCCAGAAGAGATGGGAGCCCACAGCCGAGGGAGAGCACGTGATAGAGCATGGGAGCCACGAGGCAGCGGTCTTCAAAGCCGTCCCCGAGGCTGGCATCCTCCAACCTGAAATTATGAAGTCAGTGCCCTACGCCAAAGTCGGCTTCTCCAAGGCAATGGTGGCAGGTTGGATAAAGCTAGATAAAAGTAGTGGCAAGCCCATGGTAACTAGAAACGTCTCCTCCATTGAGGACACCACGCAGATGCAGCTGAGGAACATCGACAGCCTCCCCGAGCCCATAAAAGCTGAATACAAAAAGAGAAAACTCCTCCAGGAGATCATCACCAAAAGTGTCATCGTCAAGAAGGGAAAGAATTTTGTCACTAAAGTTGAGAAGCAGGAGGCCGACCTCACAGCTGATCTGCTGATCAATAATGCGTGGAAGGAGAAGAAGTTCAAGCCTTACAATTTCGATGCCCTGGGGGCGGCTCTCGACGTCGGACACCTTCACCCACTTTTGAAAGTTAGAACTGAGTTTAGGAAAATATTCTTGGAGATGGGGTAGGTCTCAAGAGAACTCAATAATTCTTGAAATCTCAGTTGGCCCTTCATTTGTTTATCAATTGTCTTTTTTAATTGTCCAATTATCAATGATTTATTTGATAAAACGTTTGCAATACCCGAAATTTAATTATCATGATGACTTAATAATATTTTAAGGCTGAAGTAACCAAAGAAATTATCGATAATTCCCCCCAGTTTCACAGAAATGCCGACAAATAATTACGTCGAGTCCTCCTTCTGGAACTTCGACGCTCTATTCCAACCCCAGCAGCACCCGGCCCGTGACGCCCACGACACGTTCTTCATCTCAGACCCAAAATTAACAACAGACTTCCCCCAGGATTACCTCGAGAAGGTGAAGGAGGTCCACAGCAACGGGGGCTACGGCTCCGCGGGCTACCGCTACTCCTGGAAGCTAGAGGAGGCGCAGAAGAATCTCCTGAGGACCCACACGACAGCTGTCTCAGCGAGAATGCTCTACAATCTCATGCAGGAGGGGGAGTTCAAGCCTGTCAGGTACTTCAGCATCGACAGGGTCTTCAGGAACGAGACTCTCGACGCAACTCATCTCGCTGAGTTCCACCAGGTCGAGGGAGTTGTCGCCGACTACAATCTCACCCTGGGCGATCTCATCGGGACTCTCTACGAGTTCTTCAAGAAGTTGGGGATTGATAAACTTGAGTTCAAACCTGCTTACAATCCTTACACTGAACCCAGTATGGAAATCTTCTGCTTCCACGAGGGCTTGGGGAAGTGGATTGAGATCGGCAACAGCGGACTCTTCAGGCCGGAGATGCTCCTGCCAATGGGATTGCCTAAGAATGTCAATGTGATTGCTTGGGGATTGTCTCTCGAGAGGTTAGGAATCTTCCGAATGATTTTTTTCCCATAAAATCTCATTTTGGGCTGCTCTCCTCAATTTTATCTGTCAAATTCGCATGAAATTCTATCCTCTCCCTGACGAGGACAACATTCCTAGGAATTATGGGACTTATTATTGTTTTTTTAATAGTTAATTCCTTTTTTTCAGACCTACTATGATTAAATACAAACTAAACAACATTCGCGATCTCGTGGGGCCGAAGGTGGACCTCCAAATGGTCTACAACAATCCCATATGTCGCCTAGAGAAGTAAATATCACTTAATATTACCGGAGGTATTTAAATCCCAAGATTTTTCACTCATCCTCTCGCAGGTGAACAAATCCTCGCCTTCACGACGAAATAATTTGTCTGCTGTTGATTTCAGGGTCACGGGGAATTCGCAGAGGAGAGTTCAGAGGTCTCCACAGGACAAGACAGCCCAGAATTGCGGAAATGACACCTGGAAAAAGTGCGAGAAGCCGGAAAAACAGAATTTCGTGATCTTCTGCGACCCAAATCATCCGATCCAGTGGCTGGGGAGTCTCATAAAATTCACAAAAAGTCACCTGAAAACATCTCTAACAACTCACCTTCACTCATCAGTTCAGAAAGTTCCGGTTGGGCTCGAGAGCTTCTGTTCGGAATTCACGAATTCCCAAAAGTCCGCGGATCTGACAGTGACTTTCATCTGGAAAACCGTGGGAGTCGATCCAGTCCTGAGACTCGATGGAAATCGAGAGATCTTTGGCCAAGTCAACATCGCCCGGTATTTCAATCGTCTCGTAGAGCAAACCCATCCGAGTTTACTGAGATACGAGAGCAAGGGCGCCCTTTACGCTAATAAAATTGATGAAGCTCTCGAGAGAATTCACAATGCCCTGCATAATTCCAGGGGACGGAAATTAAATGACCTCTTCAAATCGACTTCTCGATATATCTTCGAGGAGGTATCGATAGTTGATTTAGTATTGGAGGGACTGAGATAGGAATTCACGGAGGAACCAGATGAATTGTAATTTTGTACTCAAGATGATTACATTTTTGTGGAAGAAGTTTTTATTAGTTTCTCTTGATGTCCATACCCTCTCGAGCTTCACGATCACCTCCCCCCGCCCTCGCCTCAGGCTAGAGTACGAGAATAATGTGGTTCAGGTAGAAATGTTGTTGGACGTTCGAGGAATTATTTCATCCGAGAGATTGTCTCAATTTATCCCAGGAACAAGTAATTATTTAATTTTATTTGCGTTGTGTTTGGTCACTTCTGAACTGCTTCGTACGTTTCGTAAGTTATTTATTCACTCATGCTCCCACTGAGGCACTTTAATTAACCGCTGATTAATTTAATTAATGACTTGTACTGGAAGCTCATCAATAGACACAGAATGACATCGTGAAAGCAATCATTTAGGCTTCTTTGTTCTTTGTAAATTCTAATTTAACTCCTCACAAATCTTCTTTTTAACCAATTAATCTGTTATCACAGCTGGAGGGGGTGAGTACCGTTGTCTCCTCGCTGCGTAAATAAAAATTCGGAGCGGAAAGATATTCCGATACATAAATTGAAAAATCCGAGAATCTCTAAATCCTTCCTAAAAAGTTAAAGACGTAGAAATTAATTGGAGGAAAAATGTCTCCCGTTGTGGATAACAATTGATCTCCTGAGACATTCACTCCTTCTTTTTCACTGTTTAGTCCACAAAATTATTCTTCATTTGAAATCTGTGTCGTCTGTCTCTGTGTGTGCAACCATCGAGAGAGTGTCCCAGTCTAATAAACTCCTGTTTGTGATTATTTGTGTGTATTCAGTTGTATTCAGTGTGAGAGCGAGTACAGTGCACTCTCGTCGAAATAATCCACACCTGCTGTCTCAACAACACTTTCCCAGTGTTTTATCACGAGTAATTAATCCCAGAGTCCCAGGAGGAAATCATCAGTCATCCCCCTCATCTCCAGGAAGCCCCGGAAAGGTCCACGAGAAACCAAACGCTCCAGAAAATCATCAAAACCTTCTAGAACCCAAAATAAATAAATAATCGAGTGTCGCGCGACGACTGGTGGTGGCAGTGTGCTCTACACGATCAAAATGGCGGCGATCACTTCAGATTGGCGGTGAACGTTAGCGAGAAAAGTCCACGGAAATCAGTGTTTTATCCCCAATTATTCCCGAGAAGACAAAGCCACTATTAACAATAAAATCCGAACAATCAGGAACCGTGTCTCGTTATTCAGTCACAGCAATTTTTTTTATTCCAATCAAGTTTTGCAATTTCATTGACACGAGGCCCCAGCGGAAGAACATTCAGGAGGCGTGTTGGAACACGTAAAAATCACCGGATCACATTCGGTGATTTTTCAAAACAAAAAATCAACGTAAACATCGATAAATCATCGAGTATTGTGCCTCAGCAATGCTCGTTACTCACCTCAATAAAGTTCCTGACAGTTGTATCGGGATTATCGTGAAGAGAGAAGACAAAGGGACGTCATCAGAAGTGAGATACGTCGCTAATAAAGCTTGTGACCCTCGAGTGAGGAGTCATTAGGTAAGTTTCGACATTATGGTTATTTTCTCCACAAAATCCTTGGAATAATCAGTCATCTTGAGTTTTTTTTTAATCATCGTTGGGTGCCTTCTGGGGGTCTCTGGGACATGTTCTGGGTGGTTGGGGTGCTCCAAAAACGATTTGAGAACGTCGGGAAGACCCCCAACCGCCATTCCCATTAACAAAGCCAAAAAAAAGTTGGGGAAAAAGCACGTTCAACTCTACAATATCAACAGTTTCTTTCTGTCAAATGAATTTTCCATCATTCCCATCAATATTCTGACACTTTTTACACTATCAGCGTCAGTCGTCATGTTCCCCAAATTCTGGGAAAGGCATTTTTTTTATCTCCCAGCTAACCTATACGAATGACTGTGCAGTTTGAGGTGTCTCGCAGAATCTGTTTCGGTTCGTTGGTTTGTTAGAGTGAGAGAGGTTGGCTTGCAGAGGCATCCTTGACCCGATACGAATTAGTTCGAATGGACGATAAGGAGGCATGAGTGGCCAGAGGTAATCGTTGAGACCTTTTTCGGGAAAATAAACGAAAACGTTTGGATTTTGTTGACGTTTTTAAATGGCGACTCGGTAGCCGTTGGTGATCAGTTTTTCTTGGTCTTGAGGGGTGACATTGAAACTTTTATGGGTCGGTGAATTTTCACGTCAATATGTCACCTATTGCATTAGATAGTGCCATGCATTTTTATACAGTCTTACTTTGTCGATTGGAAAATCGGGGTAGAGTTGCTGGGAAAATACGTGAGTCAGCTGACGTGAGTTGAAAGCCTTCATTGATCCCTCGAGGAAAAAACCAGATGTTGAACCTGAGGACAATAATTTTCGTCTCTTGTCTTGTTTTTTGCTCGTGAAAATTGGAGAACGAAAAGATGATGAAAATCTTGAGATTATTGCATCCTCTTAGACAATCCTCAGTGTCTTATGGCCAAACGATTCAGGTTTGATGAATCAAAATTCATTTGGAAGGTTGGAAAAATGCCTTCCAAATGACAAAAAATTCTGATTATACTTTACACGTCTGGAGATGTCAACGATGAAAAATTGTGCATACTAAGACGATATTACATTCCTCAGTTGTTCAAGCTCATTTACTTTTATTGAGGAAATTTTCTCGCTCCAATTTGATGACAAGTGCCAAACCTCCAACGACTACTCATTATCAAAGCCCTTAAAAACCGACTGACAGCTCGTTCCTTCAATTTCAGACCTCCTGTGAACGAATACAGCCCCAAAAATGAAGATCGATCGTAGCAGATTGAAGAAGTGTACTTCTGAAGTGGTAAGTCCTCTAAACCTTTGTCATCAATAAATTCAGATAAAGAGAAGAACAATTTTTGTCTATTGATCGCTGATTCTCGCGGACTATAGCTCAAATAACCTAAAAAATTCGGATCTAATCACTGAAAGTGAATTGAGACAATTCTAACCCCCCGAATTCCTCCAACAGCCAGCAGAATGCCAGGCCCTAATAAGCAAACTGCGTTCCTGCTCCCACACCGAGCTCCTCGAGGAGCTAAAGCAGATAGACGCCTGGACGTTCGGCAAGTGTGAGCTATTCCACTGGATCGATGTCCTCGACCTGAGCGACAATATCCTCGAGGAGGCATGCGCCCGTAGCCCCGACAACTCCTGGGAGTTGGCATGTGATCTTCCCCAGAATCGAGAAGCGAAGGAGCTCCTCCTCTGGGTCCTCCACTTCACAACCCTCCTCATAGAGCACTCGTTCTCTCGTCACCTCTACAACAGCATGGAGCACCTGGTTACACTGCTCTCCAGCTGTGACATGCACGTCGTCCTAGGTGTCCTCAATCTCCTCTACATGTTCAGCAAGCGTAGCAACTTTATCACACGCCTGAACAACGACAAGCGTCAGGCACTGCTGAGCAGACTGAATCACTTGGCCGAGTCCTGGGGAGGAAAGGAGAATGGCTTCGGCTTGGCCGATTGCTGCAAAGAGCACCCGGACAAGGCATTTCCAGTGAGTGCCACGACCCTCCATTTCGAGTACTACGCGGAGAACCCAACGACATCATCAGAGGCCCCCTCAACCCCGAGCTCTCGCAAAACCAGCCAGACCAATCTTGTCACTTACATTCACATCGAGAACGTCGACAAACTTGGCAAAACACCTGCCCAGATAATGAACGATCTCCTGAAGTACTACAACGTCCCCCAGGACCGACAGATGGCCCTGTTCACTCACATAAGACTTGCCCACAGTTTCTCAGACTATCGGAGACGCCTGCAGTGTGTTCAGGCGCGTCTCCAAGCCCTCTCAGTCCTAGTTTACAGTCACGCCCTCCAGGAGAATGCCCACAGTCTGCTGCACGTCGGCCTCCTCGAGGAGCTCGTCGAACTCCTTGAACTGCCACATCAACATCTCGTCGAGATTCGCGCTGCTGCACTCAGAGCATTGACAAGTATAATTCACCTGGACAGAAATCCACACTTCCCCAAGAAGCCAGGATCACGTTTGAATATGATAATAGATGTCACCGGAGCCAGCTCTTACCATGGATTTTTGCCGGTCCTCGTCAGGACCTGCATAACAACTCTCACATCACCACAGCCTGATGGACAGCCCTTCCCTCTGCCCCTGGCAACAGCCCTCTTCAGTTTTCTGTATCATCTGGCAAGCTATGAGGCCGGTGGCGAGGCCCTTGTCTCCTGCGGCATGATGGAGATCCTCCTCAAAGTCATCAATTGGCCCGGCAGTGAACTGGAGCACATCACCTTCGTCACTCGCGCCGTTCGTGTCATTGATCTCATCACTAATATCGACATGCAGGGCTTTCAGGCGCACGGGGGTCTTGGTAGCTTCATCAATCGCCTGGACATGGAGGTCAACGTCTGCAGGAAGGAGCAGCCCTTCGAGATCGAGCCCCACATGTACAATCAGGATGTGGTACCCATGAAGGAGAAGTCTGAGGGCCCGGAGGAGGCTGGACCGTCTGGCATCGGCAGCGACACCATCGACGAACAGGAGACCTCCAATCCCATGGAATTTTCCGAGGACGAGAACACAAATTCCAAATTCGAGGGCAAAATTGAGACCAGGAGCGAGGGCTCAGGAAGGTCTGGCAGGACTTGCTTACCTCAGAGGGCGGCTCTACTCAAGTCAATGCTGAATTTCCTCAAGAAAGCCATTCAAGATCCTGCCTTCTCGGACAGCATCAGGCACGTCATGGAGGGCGAGCTTCCCTCCTCCTTGAAACACATAATCAGTAATTCTGAGTATTATGGACCCTCTCTGTTCCTCCTGGCGATCGACGTTGTCACAGTTTACGTGTTCCAGGAGCCCTCTTTGCTGTCCTCCCTCCAGGACAATGGACTCACTGATGTCGTTCTTCATGCTCTGCTGATCAAGGATGTACCAGCCACTCGAGAAGTTCTGGGATCACTTCCAAATGTCTACAGTGCTCTCTGCCTCAATCAGAGGGGGCTTGAGTCGTTTGTCAAGAGGCGTCCCTTTGAGAAACTCTTCAAAGTCCTCATATCACCCACTTATTTATCAGCCATGCGGAGGCGTAGGTCTGCTGATCCACTTGGAGATACAGCCTCCAATCTTGGGAATGCCATGGATGAGTTGATGAGGCATCAGCCGAGTCTGAAAGTCGATGCCACTGCAGCTATTATCAAGTTACTTGAGGAACTCTGTGTTCTCGGCTGTGATCCCAGGTACGTCTGCTACAGGGCGGCCAATAAATCTGAGAGCTCTCCATCGAGCTCCAGCCCTGGCAGTCGACAATCCTCAGGACAATCTGTGGGAGTCGGTGTTGGAGACAATGGAACTGGCGGGGGAGGTGGAGGTGGCAGTAGCAGTGACGAAGAGGAGGAGGACGAGGAGGAAGCCAGCACCAGTTCACATCCCCAGAGGGAGGAGCAACACTCACCATCTCCAGTGCAACCGGGACCGCCGCCGCAACAACCCAGGGAGAAAACTCCAATTGCTCTCGTTGATTATATCCACAATGTCATGAAATTTGTGGACGCTATACTGAGCAACAATTCTACGGACGATCACTGTCGCGAGTTCGTAGCACAGAAGGGACTGGTACCACTTCTCTCAATCCTCGGGCTGCCCAATTTGCCGGTGGATTATCCCGTGGCGCAGGCTGCACAGTCAGTGGCATCAGTCTGCAAGAGTATTCTCAATCTTGCTCATGAGCCGCAGGTCTTGAAGACTGGATTGTCACAGTTGAATGAAGTTCTGAATCTTCTGAAGCCTCTTCACAGTCACATGGAGTCACCAGGGGGCTCAGTCCTCCTTCACGAGCTTGCTTCAGCACCCAATTTGGAGAGTGCTTTCACCAGTGACACTGCAACCCCTCTCCTCCACGCCATGAATGCAGCACACGGATATGTCGTTATGTTTGTTCACGTCTGCAGAACGAGTCAGACCGAGATCAGAAATCTGTCGATGAATCATTGGGGCTCTGAGCTGGGACTGTCGGTTCTCCAGGGATTGTCAGAGCTCTACATGTCACTCGTCTGGGAGAGTACTCTTCTGTTGGCCCTCTGCAGCGATGACAACATACCCCCGGGCTGTGACTTTGGAAAAGAGGATATGGACAAGTTGATCCCTGCTGAGCTGCGGGATGCCGATGCATCGACCTGGCCGAGCACCTCAGCTGGAGACATGGGAAGCAATGGAATGACAACAGCCATGGAGGCTCTCAGTACAGATCCACCTCCAGTGTCAATGGAGATCGATGATAAACCTAGCACCAGCACCACTGGACGGGCATCACCAAGTGCCCATCAGCTGAAATACATTAAACCTCTGCTTGGAGCTTCGTCGAGACTGGGTAGAGCTCTGGCTGAGCTATTTGGACTTCTTGTTAAACTCTGCATGGGCTCGCCCATCAGGCAGAGACGAGGACAGCAGCTCCCCATGATGCCAACAATTCCCAACTCAGCGGCACGTGGTGTTGCCTGTGCTCTGAATTTCCTTCTCACGAGGGGCCTCTCCTGGGACAAATTGCCACCATCACCGATTCCAAAATTCAAGCTCACTTTCCTCATCTGCTCAGTGGGCTTCACATCTCCAATGTTATTTGATGAAAAGCGACATCCCTATCATCTGATGCTCCAGAAATTCGTTCAACTTCAGGGTCAGAGTGCTTTCTTCTCCACTTTTCGTTGGGCATTGTCGGGGGGTGGACAATTTCCGTTGTCCGAGGGTCTGGAGCATCCAGATCTGCCTGATGGTACCGGAGAGTTCCTCGATACCTGGCTGATGCTCCTGGAGAAGATGGTTAATCCCAAAGCCATTCTCGATTCCCCTCACGTTGGATTGTCCAAGTGCACTGGAGTCTACAATCCTTACAAGTCCTTTGATCCCATTAAGTACCTTCAGGATGTCCACAAGAAGGCCTTTGAAGCAGTCATGCTGATGTGGGGAAAGAAACCCCTCAAAAATTACGGCGCCAGGATGACTGAGTCAATCCTGTCGATCCTGAGGCACATCCTGAGGGGAGAGAAAATCATTAAAGAGAGGACTGAGGAGGAAGAAGGTGGTGAGGAGACCTCGGGGACGAGCACCAGCGGGGCAGGAACCACTAGGACAGCTACTACTGAGAGGCGAGAGGATCCAGAGGCTGATGTCAATCCCGAGCATTTGAGACAGCTCATGGACATGGGCTTCAGCAGGGCCAATTGTGTGGAAGCACTTCTCCATAATCTCACCGTTGAACAAGCCACTGATTACCTACTGTCCCATCCAGCGACTCTTCGGAGACCAGAGGCACCAGCAGGCGACAGTTCATCGGGTGCTGTTATGGATCTGGAGCTCGTTGACGATCAGATTATGTACGCTATTGCAATGAGTCTTGGTGACAACGATCCCAAGAAGGTTCCTGGACCCGAGGAGTCCGTTAGAGAGACTCCAATCACCCAGACAATCGATGACTTCACGTCAACAGCACTTGAACAGTGTCTCAATCTTCTGGACCTAATGCCAGATACTGTCTACAGAGTCTGTGATCTTCTAGTTACAATTACCAAGAGAAATGGGGATGAGTGGAGGGACAAAATGCTGAGACACCTCATAAAAGAGATCGACGAGCTCATGGACCATTTGATTGGAATTGCACTATCGCAGGATGATGATGCTGGGAACAAGTTGGTGGAGTGTGAGGAGGCAACGAAAATCGCCGGGAGGATCTATCTCTACACTCTCTTCTTCGAGGGAACTTTCCAGGAGATGAGGGTGCCCTGTGCCCAAATTGTCAATGAGTGTGGAATTCTGGATCAATTGGTTCGTCTGCTCGTGATTAGTGAGGGGCCACTGACAGCAATGAAGAATAAAGTGGCTAAGGAGAGCAAGGAGGGACAACCAGTGGCCGTCAAAACTCCTAAATGGCTTGCTCCACTGCTCCTGCTGATCGATCGCCTTGAGAAGGTCGCTGTTCTCACTCAGCGAAAACAATTAATGCACAAAGTCACCAATAGAGTCTGGAAGTGGTTTGATTTGAGCACTGGCAAGTGGACCCCTTACTCATCTGTTAATAATCGACTGATCAACGATGCTTACTGGGCCGGAGAGTCCAGTGTGCGGATCAACTACTCCAGGAGGAGATATCTAATAACATTCTCTTGCATGACCCAAGTCAATGAGGACAGTGACAACAGGAGACCCATCACTATGGGCTTCAAGTTCCAAAATACTGGCACCGAGGACTCGAGCTCGAGCTCGGATTCTAATATGGACACGGAGGAGGCCACCACCGAGGAGAAACGAAATACAGTGATCGAGGGCCTGGATCCTAGCATTGCTCCCAGTATTGTCCGAGCCTGTGTGAAACTCCTGGCGATTCCAGTGGACCGAGACACTCTGCACGCTCTCATGAAGGTCTGTTTACGATTGACTCGAGACTACAAAAATGCGGAGGTCTTCGCCAGAGAGGGCGGGGTTCAGCTGCTTCTGGACATGACTCAGGGCAATAGTTTCATTGGCAGTGTAGTTCTCTGTACTCTTCTAATCCGACACACTCTGGAGGAGCCCAGAACCCTTCGTCTAGCCATGGAGAAGGTCGTGAGGAGCAGAACCCAAGCGAATATTCCCCCAGCTTACAAGGAGATACTCTTCATGACGAGACAGATCAGTAGCACAGTCTGCAGAAATCCTGAGGTGTATCGAGAGGTCTGCGAAAACATCCTCAGGGTTGATATCAGTGTTCTCAAGCGGGATGACGTTGACAATCGGTTGGTAGTGAAAGCACTGCCCCCCAATCACTCATCAGCAATGCCAATGGCTGAAGATGTGGCTGTCTCGGTGATTCACGATCTACTTGATGCCCTCATTAAGCCAGTCCCTGTCTTCCCGGAGGACACCACATCAACGCCCACTGGCAGCCCCGAGAAGAAGACAACGACCTCGACATCGACGACCCTAGGTGTCTCATCGTCGACATCCCGACGAAATGAGGGGGTGCGAGGCAGTGCAGCCACTGCGAATGGACCTCTGGACGACGACGATCAGATTGTCCCCCTCAAAGTGACCGGAGACTATCTCCATAATGGAAAGGTCGAGCCTGAGGAGGCGAAGAAACCCCTCCTCCCTAAATCAGCTATTCTGAAGATGCTGGCTGAGGCTGTGAGGTCTTACGGAGCTGTTGCTAATCTCATAACTGAGCACAGTTATCGAGCTGGGCAGAGTGAGATGGTGCCAGAGGATATTTCAGCGTTGGCCTTCCTCCTCGATAAGCTTCTGCCAGTCTCACCTGAGAACACTGGGGACAGGCAATGCAGCAGCATGGCCAGAATGCTGATTGCGGCCATTGCTTCCTGCAATCATTCTCCCGACGCCCAATCCACTCTTGTCACCGAAGTCAAGGCTGCCTTAACGAGAACTCTGGCACAGCCCGAGACCTCGGAGAAGCATGCCCAACTCCAGCTGCTCATTGGACTCATCTCTACGATGATTGACAGTTGTCCTCCAACATCTCACTCCCAGTTGAGAGCTCCACTGAAGGTTCATCAGTACAATAACGTTAATTATATTGTCAGGATTATGCTGAGGAAGGGAATTATCACTGATCTGGCGAAGATTCCTCACAGTCTTGATCTCTCGAGTCCCAACATGGCTGGGACTATAAATGCAGCACTGAAGCCACTGGAGACCCTCTCCAGGATTATTAATCAGCCTATGCCGGGGGCTGTCAATAACAAATTTCCCAAACCGAAGAATAGAACTATTCAGGAGGAGCCAATTGGAGATCAGACTGGAACTACTACCTCTGAAGCCACTCATGCTGTTGGAGAGGAGGCTAATGAGGATGCTGAGAACACCGAGCACGACATCTCGCTGAATGCTGAGAGCCTGGAGCCGACCTCGGAGAGCCAGCTGCATGAGGAGGGAGCTGAGGCGGCCTTGGAAGACATCATGGATCAGCTTCTTGAGAGGTATGATGGTTTTCTTGGTGGGGAGGGGATATCCGTGGATGGGGCAGGGCAGTCTTGATAATCCAGCAGTGTTTTGTTCCCCAGGGACGGCTCCGCCGTTACAGAAGAGCCCACCTCTCGTTCCCATCGCCCCATGGACATTGACGATGAGAGTCTTGCTATGAGAGATGCCGAGGGGGATTTCGATCCCACCAGGGATACAACCGTAAGAGTAACGTCGCTTTTTTTCAGTTTTTCAGGGGCTTGGGGATGTTCTGGGGGATTGTAATTGTTTCCAGGAGTCCAGGAACTCCAAAAATACACTTGAACATCCTCAGCAAAATAAGTTGAAGGAAAAAATTACATTCTGACTTGGGGAATTACTTTTTCAGGAGGACTTGATGAGCTCCGATTCTGACTCCGATTCAAATCCCTCCGACGATAACGAGGACGACGTCCAAGACGACGAGGACGAGGAAGAAGAGGAGGAAGAGGACGACGATGGCGAGGAGAACGAAGAGGAAGAGGAGGACGAAGAGGAGGGCTCGTCGAACTACGAGGAAGACGGTATGGACTACTATGAGGACGTTGGTGAGGGAATATTCAGAATGCTACCATCAGCCGAGCGAGACGGCAGTAATGTCGTCATGATTCAACATAATTTTGATAATCACGAGAACAATTCCACTACTCCAGCGTCAACGAGACAGAATCACCCCTGGAGTGCGAGTTTTCCCCTGCCTCTGGGCTTATTCGAGGATCTACCACCGGTGTCAGAGTCCAATGGAATTGGCTCACATCCACTGCTGATGGCCCAGGGTAGCCTTGACACAGCAAATACACGCGCCCAGAGATCAATTCGTCAGCGACGATTCCAGTACCTTCACTTGGCTAACTCGAGAAATGCCAATCCCCCAGTTATTCTCCAGAGACTTCTGGTGCCAGCTGCCCAGAGTCTGCCGCTCTCAGCAACACAAATGCTGGCCTCGAACTTCCGCGATACTAGAGTCGTCCTCATGGATAACAATGGTCTTGGAATATTTTCCAATCAAGAGGAGGAGCAGATAGACTTTGTCGATCAATCGGGCTATCTCTTCGGTCCCAGTCTGGCTGCAACCCTCAACAACATCCCCACAGCCCTCCACTGGTGGATCGAGGAGAGCAAACAGCTCGACGGCGACTCCCAGCCCGACTGCTGTGTTGGCGTCGTTCACAAGCTGGTGCCAGGCCTGGAGAAGCATCGAAATGCTGAGTTAGCTGAGAGAAAGGACAAACGTAAGAAGCAGCATGCCGAGAAAGACACCGACAAGGAGACCAAAGAGAAGGAGAGCTCTAAGCCACGAGAAACTAACTCAACAAATCCCCCAGCAGCTGAGCAAGAACAACCATCGGGCTCTTTCCTCCAAATGGCTTCTGACAATGCTCTCGATGTCTCAAGACGTCTGGCGGACGCTGTAGAGGCGGCTGTTGAAGCTGTTCGCCAGGAGCACAGTCGAGACGAGAATATCATCGAAGTAACTGGAGACATGGAGGTCACTCTGCCTGAGGACGAGGTCAGGGCACCATCGCCACCTACTCCACCACCGCCTCCACCACCCGAGGAGAATCGACCGTCCCTGGCAGATCATCATGCTACCCTGGAGCTAGCTGAGAGCATTCTCGACTCTGTGCTTCATCCCAGCGCTGAGGAGGCGACGAGGCTGCGAAGACTGACGACCAATAGAGACTCCGATGAATTGAATTTGAATCGTTCAAATAACTGGTCCATTCTCAATGACTTTGCTCAATCGACACCCGAGGAGGACTCAACACCGAGAGAAGCGGCAGATCCACACGCCTGGGTCCACAGGTTCCTCGCGTTAGAGCAATCGAGAAGGGAGAACAACGCTAATGTCCCCCCTCAGGATGCCTCAGCATCGTCATCAACGTCTGAGAGTGTCCCAGCGGCTGAACAGCCATCGTCGACCCAAGCCCCAGAGCCTCAGGCCCAGTCCCAGGTAGACCAGGCATCCGCTGGCTCTCAAGAGCCAGTGCCTCCTCAGGAGACCCCCCAGACCCCCCAGGAGCAGCCACAGGAGTCCGCTGGGCAGCAAACCTCTTCCTCAGACTCCCAGATCCCCGATGGTGTAGATCCCTCATTTTTAGCTGCTCTCCCCGAGGAAATGCGTGACGAAGTCATTGCCGAGCAGCTGAGACTCCAGAGAATTCGTCAACGAGCTCAGGCCACTGTTGTTGAGGAGGTCACAGGCCCGGTTGAAGTCAATCCTGAATTTCTAGCTGCATTACCACCAGCCATTCAAGAGGAAGTCCTAGCTCAGCAGAGATTGGAGCAGCAGAGGCATGCAGCCGCCTCAGCCAATCCAGCAGATCCCGTTGACGCTGCTGCCTTCTTCCAGAATCTTCAGCCCTCCTTGAGGCAGGCCATCCTGACGGATATGGAGGAGTCCCAGATGTCAGTGTTGCCACCAGATTTGGCTGAGGAGGCCCAAAACCTCAGGCGGCAGTGGGAGGCCAGAAATCGTCACATGATGCAGGAGAGATTCCTCAGTCACGTCAGTCAGGGCAACACACTCTCCAGCATCCTCAGGAATTCTGGAAGGGGCCGGGCAAATCCTAGGTTCGCAATCTCTGGTGTGGCCCAGAGGGCCCAGTGGAGCTCCTGGCATCAACGAGGCGACACAACTCTCGGCCATCAAAGTGCTGGCCTTCGACTTCGAGGCAGACAACTGCTCGATCATGAGTCCATGGCTTGTATTCTTGTACTGCTCTTCGTCGATGAGCCTAAGATCAATACTCTCAGGCTTCACAAGGTCATCAGGAATCTCTGCTATCATGGGAGTACCAGGGAGTGGGTTGTCAAGGCCCTCTTGAATATAATGGAGCGAAGTAATGATGAGAATAAAGAGGTCCTCACCGATTTCACTGGCAAATTCAAGAGGAAATCAGTTCATCCAGCTATTGATTACTGCTCACCTAAATTATCCGAGTCCAGGAATAATGTCCAGTCGTGGTTGAATATTAGTATTGATGCTGCTCTGGGCTGTCGAGCCAATGTCTTTCACATCGTTAGACATGGATCGAAGAAAGCCGATCGGCAGGGAAATGTCATTGCCATTCATCCACAGGCAGCGCCGACAGTCTGCAAGCACACCCTGGAGCTGTTGATTTCACTTGCCAAGAGTTTTCCCGGCTACTTTGTTCCAACCAAGTCTAAGGAGGAGGAGAAAATCAAGGAGAAGGAGTTGAGTGTCAAGGAGGAGAGTGGAGCCAAGAGCAAAGCCACATCAAAATCGACGAAAACAGAAATGCCAGACTTCTGGGATATGCTTTTGAAGCTCGACTCGTGTGCCTCGAAGAAGGGAAAATCCGTGGCCAGGACTCACTCCAGTTCTGCCATTGGTTCTGAGCCTGAACAGAGTCTGACGTCATTTGAATCCTCAGCCTTTGGGGGATTGATATCGATGCTCCACTGGTCAGTTGTCAAGAGGAGCTCTCAGTTGACTGATAAACTCCTTCGTCTGCTGTCGCTCATCTCCATTGGACTGACTGAGGTGAATCCCTACAGACGACAGGACGCAACTAAAAATAAAAAGGTTGAGCCCAGTAAGGAGCAGAGTGTTGCTGCACCCGAGGGACACCTGAGACTGGCTGTACAGGTTCTAACCAGTAAAAGTTGCTCTGAGGAGGGTCTCGAGGATGCAACAGCACTTCTGCTGAATCTCTCTCACTGTCCGGACCCAACAAGACAACTGATCCTCAAACTTCTACTGGAGGGGGCCATGGAGCTGGCCAATATGGTCTGCGAACATATCAACGAACTCATGAAAGAACTGAAGGTACTGAATCGTGAATTAAAGAGGAGGAATTCCCTCGAGGAGCAGCCATCGACTAGTGGTGGATCAGCTCGGGGCATTCTCATGGACAGATTTACAATGGACAATGTCATTGTCACAGCTCCAGCTAAAGTTAAAGCAGCCACTGATCTTCAATTGCCATCGATGAGTGCACTCGTCAGCAAGACATCTAGTCAAGCATTTTTCTTACGCATACTCAAGGTTATTGTGCAAATCAGGGAGGCAGTTAATTTGGCGAATAAGAAGAAGAGTGAGAGCGCCCAGGGAGCCAGTGAGACTGTCATGGATACTGCTAATAGCTCTCAAGTGCAGGAGTCCGCTGTTGATGACAATGCCACTGCTGATAATTCAGCAATGGAGACAGCTCAGCCTGCCCAAGCTGAATTGCCACCGAAGCCCTCCAACTCGAAAGCCGAAGAGGACAAATCGACTCTGCCACTGTTGAGTGAGAGCCTGGTACTGGACAACTTGTGGGAGACTCTCAGTGCTTGTCTTCTTGAGCTTGAGCACACCCCCGATCATCATGCTGTCCTGGTTCTCCAGCCAGCTGTCGAGGCCTTCTTCTTGGTTCACTCGTCATCGAGCACCTCGTCCAAGGATCGCAATAACGAGACGAACAATGAGACTCGCGAGGCTGTCGCTGACATGGCGCCAGTCTCGCCAATATTCTCAGACTCTGATGGAACTGCTGCTAACGAGATTTCAAATAACTCGGGGGCGTGGGATCTGGCTCCAACACCTGCCAAGACACTACCGTCTGATCAGCTGAAGTTCCTGAAGTTTGCTGAGACCCATCGGACTGTCTTGAATCAGATCCTCAGGCAGACCACGACACATCTGGCCGATGGACCCTTCAGTGTTCTCGTGGATCACACCAGAGTTCTGGACTTTGACGTCAAGAGGAGATACTTCAGAACTGAATTGGAGAGGATGGACGAGGGAATCAGGAGAGAGGAGCTCGCTGTTCATGTCAGGAGGAGTCACGTCTTCGAGGACTCCTTCCGGGAGCTCCACAGGAGAAATGCCGACGAGTGGAAGAACAGATTCTACATTGTCTTCGAGGGCGAGGAGGGCCAGGACGCGGGGGGACTCCTCAGGGAGTGGTACGTCATCATCTCCAGAGAGATATTCAATCCCATGTATGCATTGTTCACGGTCAGCCCTGGGGACAGGGTCACCTACATGATCAACTCCTCCTCTCACTGCAATCCCAATCATCTTTGTTACTACAAATTCGTCGGCAGGGTCATTGCCAAGGCCATCTATGATAACAAACTTCTCGAGTGCTATTTCACCAGGAGCTTCTACAAGCACATCCTCGGGATTTTGGTGAAGCATACGGACATGGAGAGCGAAGACTACAGCTTCTACAAGGGGCTTGTTTATCTCACTGAAAACAATATCACTGATCTTGGGTATGAGCTGACTTTCTCGGCTGAGGTCAATGAATTCGGGGTCAATGATGTCAGGGATTTGATACCCAATGGGAGGAATATTGTGGTCACCGAGGAGACCAAGTTGGAGTATATCAGGCTCGTCTGCCAGATGAAGATGACTGGAGCTATAAGAAAACAGTGAGTCTTTGTGATTGGGGATTTTTCGGAAATTGTCATTCCAGATTTATCAACTAGCCGACAAGAAGCTATTGTTTTATTTCATTCATCAACTTCCCGAGAAGAAGTTATTGTTTTATTTTATCCATCAACTTCCCGAGAAGAAGTTATTTTATTTTATTCATCAACTTCCCGAGAAGTTATTGTTTTATTTGATCTTGAGCAATGTTAGAGGTGGAATAATCGCTCGTGAAATCTGTGGCTGGGTTATTCAATAGTCATTGTTGGAATAATGTTTCTTGATATTCGCCATCTTGGCTCACGTTCAATGGAATTGTTTCATGTATTGTGTTTTTATTTTCAGATTGAACTCATTCTTGGAGGGATTCTACGACATCATCCCCAAACGATTGATTTCAATATTCAACGAGCAGGAACTCGAATTGCTTATTAGTGGTTTACCAAATGTTGATATCGAAGATCTGAGAGCTAATACGGAGTACCATAAGTACAGTCCAACATCACTGCAGGTAGATATCACCATTCAACCTAATTATTTCAATTTACTGAAGTAATGAGAGTAAATTCCCCCTCAAATGTGTTCACTTTTCTTCTTGGAGTGAATATTTTTCAAGACATTTGTTTATAACAATGACAATCCCGTTTATTTGACATTTGTAAGACATTCGTGTGTTTGTAATTGGTGTACTCGATATTTTTAATTGACTTTTGTGTTCTAAAAAACTAGATCCAGTGGTTCTGGAGGGCTCTTCGTGGATTTGATCAGGCCGACAGGGCCAAATTCCTTCAATTCGTCACGGGAACGTCGAAGGTACCTCTCCAAGGCTTTGGAGCACTTGAAGGTATGAATGGTGTACAGAAATTCCAGATTCATCGGGACGATCGTTCAACTGATAGATTACCGTCCGCACATACATGGTAAATACCCAGTAATTTTTTTTATCGAATAAAAATCCTGCAATTAGTCATTAAGATCCTGGTGTAATAGTCCGTAACCTCGACATCCCCGTGACCGATTCCAAGAAACACAATCATTAAATCATAAGCAAACGTAATTTCCGACCTCCGGGCATGATTTCTGCAAGTCGGTAATTATGTCTGCTCGGGATTTGATCGGTATTTCCCGTGTAATGAGTGACGCAGATTTCGAGGTAATAAGTCATTGCACTAGTAACAATTAAGCCAATTGCGACAATTGTCTCGTAATTTTGACGAATGAGTGGCGATATCGATTTAGAGGGGATGGAATTCCTCGCGATCCCCATCAATTTTTAATAAAAACACTCATTATCCTCACGCAATTAATTTCCAGTTTCAATCAACTCGATCTGCCAGTCTACGAGACATACGACAAACTGCGTAGCAATCTACTTAAGGCAATTCACGAGTGCAGCGAGGGATTCGGATTTGCATAAATTGTAGTTAAGAAGTCAAAACAACAAAACAAGCATCACCCGGTAACAACAAATATCCAATAATTTTCTGAATTAACACTCGACCCTCACCAGAGAAACAAAAGAATTGAAGAAGAAAAAAAACGCATAACAACCCGAGGAAATTCAAAATGGACGCCAATCCTTTCGTTCGTTATTTTAAAATATTTTTTTTACACGATACGAGGAGCAACAGCTGATAAATAAACCGCTGACCGACGTCATAAATAATCCAACTCGGTAATCGGTTGATATACATAATTAACTAAAGCGTATGTACATACATGTACTCATTTTTGGGGGGATGTAATTATAACTGAATCACTGTGCAACGCTTCCCAAATGTCAGAGTTTATTTTGTTGAAGAAAAAAAAACTGATGAAAAAAAAAATGATAAAAAAAAAGCGCGTAATAAGTAAATTTTTGCAAAAGTTTGTGCAGAGCTTAAAGTTGACTTGAAAATAGCGAGGAATGATGAAACAATGATTTTAAAAAAGAAGAAAAAAAAACAATAATGGAGACTTTAGTTAAGAACTCGGTCGTAAGAATTAACAGTTAAGTTCATTTGTAAGCATTAATTAATAAAGAAAATTGAAAAAATCATGATAAACTTAGACGTCTTAGATCATCAAGAATATAAGTTGTAAGATATTGCACTTGATGATGTGATTGAGTGATCAGTGATAATTAGATTGATTATCAACTGGGGGGACTCCACTCTTTCCCCATTTTTTTTTTCATCTCCCTCTTCTCTAGTTTGTTTATTTTGTTTTTTGGTCTGAGCGAGTAGTTTTGAGAGATAAATGCGCAAGATTAAGACTGCAGGGATCGATAACGTTGTAAGTATGAGTGAATGATGTAATTCGTGACACTAAACAGCCTAAACGAAAACAAAAAAACTTTAAATAATCTTTTTCCATGCGATGGCAAGACCTGTCCCCTCATGACAGATGTATGGTTGTACACTATTTAGTATTAATAATTCTAGATAATTTTTAAATGGTAATAGCTGATAATTTCTAAGTAATATCATTTTAATATTAATCATTCGAGGAAAGAACAATTGTGATGTTATTAAGGGAAAAATAACGAGAAATACAAAAAAAATCAATCTGTGTCGTTTTTTTTTCATCAATTCATGGGGAATTTTGTCAACTGGAGGTGGTCCATTTATCGATTATCGTAACGAGGGATTTGTAACGAGAAAATATATTATATATTTCGTATTTACAGATGCACATGATCATTGTGACGTACTTTTTACAAGGGAACAATAAGTTTTTGAGAAATATTGTGGGTTTGTGGTGATTTATGCCATGATTTACGTATTGTTATTGACTGTAGAGACCCATCCACAAGTGGAAGCAACAGGCGTTGACGAATCCCTCGATCAGATTGTGAATTTCACTCAGGTTGAATGGAGAACTTGGTACTTCAGCTGATTGACGATAGACAGCGTACAGTTCCTGCAATCATTTTATTTTGTATAATTTAATTTGCTGGGTCGCATTCAAGAGTGACTTTGTCTAGAAGAAGCGATTCCCTGGAAATTGTTTCCCAGGAGAATGTTCTCCAACAGGCAAATGAATGTTCTCCAAAGTCTTCATGATAAGCCCACCATCTTCAAGATGAAAGTAAGATAAAGTCGCCAAGGAAAGAAATAAAACAGGAAATACTTTTCTGGGGAGCAAGGATTCTTTGATTCAATACTTCATGAGCTGCAGTCATCCTCTTAAACCATAACCAATAAACAAAAGAATGATCTGATGGATTAGACTCGGAGTTTAGCTCTGGGTTAACTGGGAAAGCCGAGTGTTCCTTGAAATAACCTCGAGTTAACTCTGGGTTTGATCCATTCGGGGGACAGACAAGCGAAATGGCCAAAAGGAGAGAATTTTAGAATCAACTTACCCCCCTCGACGTATGCAAATCGATCGTGAGCATCATGAAAGCCTGCAGATAACTAGGATGAAGAATCAAGTGATGAGTGACATTTCCATCGGCCGTGCTAAACTGCTTGTGATGCTCCTGATACTTATTCTGCAGGACTTTCGCGAGTGTTTGGTACCAGCTGATGGGCTGATTGACGAGAGGACTAAGCCTGATATCCAGAGCTGACAGACTCTCAGCTTTAGCCAAGGACTTGAGCTCCATGAACTCAGCGTAGCTCATCGTCGACTTGTTCTCCAGCAATTTATTCCAGAGAAGATGAGTCCTGCAGTGCAGAGTGCCCCTCTCAATCATATTGGTGATGTGTTGCCTGGCAGCCTTTGCCTGAGAAATGATCAGCTGTTGCATCAGCTGCTCATGAGACGAGTAATACCCGAGATAATTAACCGACTCCTGACGAATCTGCATGAAGTGAGGGGACTCTGGTGTATTTCCAGCAGTGGCAGTGATCAGTGGGGAAGTGGGCACTGGTGGAGGTGTTGGTGCCAGCTCCCTCTTCTCGTCCTGATCATCCTTTGGATTCTCTCTCACCGATCCTGCCGAGTCAGAAGTGCTCTCTGTGTACTCGGAGTCTGTGTTACTGTCGTCCCTGAGACACTTCTCCGACGATGGGACAGGCGTCGTTGGCCCAGACTCCATGAAATGCTCCACCTGAGAGCCCGTTGTCGTCCTCACAACACTGTAAACAGTTCTAAACTTGCCCAATTTATTGTTCTCAACCTCTCTCTTGGGATACAGTTCTCTCTTGCTGGTTAATATCAGATAAAACTTGAGACTGATCTCCGTCCGCTCGACCTGGGGCGGCTGATCCTGCTTGGAGACAATCAGAGCGACAGTGAAGTCGTCCGTGTACTTGGTGTCCTGGGCGTCGCAGTAGCTGACCAATGGAGTACTCTGGAGTCTCACCAGAACGTACTCACTGTCCCTGCTGTCCTGCGAATCGCTCGTCATCCCGAAGACTTGCATTCCATAAGTTTTCTCGTGTGACAGAAGATAAGAGTACAGAGTGTGCGCAGGAGTTGTCAAACTACTCACATTAACGACATCACTGTACACCAAATTCCTGGCGAAATTGGGGGCTTTGCTGTAGTACTTGATGAAGTCGTCCAGGAACTGGGTCAGATGGTAGCCCTGCTGCAGGGACCACTGGCCAGTGCCCGCGATGTACGAGTGAATGCAGCGGAGATGAAAGTCATAAGTGAATGAGTGCAGATGCATGTTGATCTTGATTTTATCGCAGGCATCAACGAAGCTCGACATGAACTGAGTGACTGATGCAGTGCTGGATTTGGTCTGGAGCCTGTTGCACTCAATTATGTGAAGCTTGACGATGAAGAAGGGCTCCGACAGGTGAATCTCGAAGACCAGAATCCCCCCAAGCATTGACTTCTTGAGGTAGCAGATCTGGTGAAGATCATCTGAATTGCTCTTGTCTCCGTCGATCTGGACTGGATGAAATCCAAGGAGTTGCAGGTACTGTTTGTACTCTGAGAGCATCGAGGCGCAGAGCTCCTGGTGCCACGAGTTCATGGTTCTCTCCGAGTTTTTGTCTAATTTTTTGTAGGGCTGAGGGATTTGAGAGCTGATGGGGGAGATGGAGGATGGAGGGGTTAGTAAGTGATCTCTCGTTGCTGCGGACTGGAGCCTCCACTGGGGCAGGAAGAGGATTGGAGTGTGACAGTAGTGGATCAATCGAGAGTGTTGTTTGAAGGTCTGGAGGGTCAGAGCTGGCATGGGAATGCTGGGCGCGGCACTCCTGCTCTGCCACATTGAGTACAACTTCGTTAAATCCTCTTTAGTCTTTCTTTCTCTCTGGTAGAGGTCCTGGAGGTCGTGGATCGCCTTCACCAGGGGGTCCGTTGTATTCGGGGGATACTGCATGCTGGGTCTTGCGTCCCTCATCACTTGGCCGAAGAGTCGATCCCAGGAGTACTGGGGAACTGATTTCAGCAATTGTCCACTTCTCCTGGGCCACTCCTTGCCCTCGGCTGTCAGTGGAAACTTTGCCAGGCTCTCGAGGTCTGATATCTGGTACTGGGGACTGTGGTCCTCACGATGATGGTAACTATCCGCCGATTGGTGATGAAATATCCCCAGTTTCTGGAGGGTTATGCTGGAGAACAGAATGGATCTGGAGGACAACCAGGTCGCTAGGCTTGTCGCCTGCTTCACCAACTTCTCCGATCGTTCCTTCGACCAGTTGTACATGTAGATCACCACCTGGTGGCTCTCCACCTGCGCCAGCAGCAATCGTTGCCTGGGGATGAAGGTCGACTCCTGAATGAGGGGATTGAACTTCTGGAGGAGCTTCTGATCCTTTGGAATTAGCGACTCGGGGTCTGGGACGTCACTGAAGGAGGCCTTCCACTGGCTGAAATTTCTCGCCACGACCACTGCTTTTGTGAAAGATCTCTGGCCGTCCTGAGGGAATTCATATGGCACGTAAACTATCCTCTCATCGTCATCCTCAATATTGCCTCCCTCATTATCCCCTCTGAATGGTAATCTGGTGGATCTGTCAATGGAATCATCAACGACAAACGGCTGCGTCTGTCGCAACACAAAACTCCTTGTGGAGGTCTCCGGGGCATTGATTCGTATCAAATTCTGGAGCTCCTTGACGATTGTGGGAATGGGATGTCTGTGCTGAATATTAACAACATGTTTCTTCACCGACGGCACTCCCAGCTCCAGAGCGAACTGAAACCAGGCGGGGAGGGTCTTGTGGTAGATCTCGTGCAGCTCCCCCTCTTCTCCCAGCTCGTCTACTCCCATTCCTCGCTGACTCTGGGATTCTCTCCTCGGGGAGTCCCCCTCACTCGGAGAATCCCCGCCATCCAAATCCCTCCTCTCGTCGTCCGAAATAACAGTCAATGGCACTGGGAGGAGACGATACTCGACGACGAGGTCCCACGTCGCGTATTTTATGGCGGCCCTCAATTTCTCCACTAGTGTCTCCAGGTTCACTCTCCCCTGCTTCCAGATTCTGAACTCAATTGGAGAATTTGCAGATGTGCAGGAGCTGGTGCCCTCGAAGGAGTTCGTGGAGACGACCTCCTTGAATTCCTGGGGGGAGAGATAGCCAGGGAATTTTAAGAGACCGTCAGTCTCGTTGACGTCCTTGGAGATGGCCATGGCAATGCAGGCGATTCCCTTGTTTCCACTGGATTGACTCTGATTGTTGAGAAATATATCGGTCTCGGGGACTCGTTTGCTGGAGTCCTCAGGCTGGGAGTAATCCTGGAGATGATAGTGTGCCCTCGGATCCGTGTACTTGGGGATGTAGAGGAACTGGAGAATATTCTGCCTCAGGTAATAAGCAAGCGCGTTCATGTGTGAGGAGTAATAAGGCTGAATGGAGAATTGTACGTAGCTCTCGGGAGACCTGTAAGGCTTCTGAATGAAGTGAACATCAGCTGGGGTCAATTTGCACATTGGGTTCCTGGCTAACATCACAGAGAGCACCTCTAGAACAGCATCATCCAGCCTATTATGAAGAACCTGAACCAGTTCCTGCCTCACCTCAAGCCCGGGCTCTGATATCCCATGAACCATCAAGACAATGGAGTCCTCACACTTGCTGAGATAATCTGAATCCTTTTCCCCGAAGGATCTCACCCTGGGCCTCGTGTCGTCCCCCCTCGACAGATCCTGCTGCACACCAGGAGTTCTCGGCTGAGATAAAGAAGCAATGCTGCTGCTACGGGAGACCATCAGCTTCTCATCGGACTCTGATAATTTATTCTGCAGGGGCTTTCCGTCTCCAGTTTGCTCGTGCAGTCGAAGGTAGAAGACATTGGAGTTGCTCTCGCGATAGACAAACATGTTGTTTCGATTATTAACTGAGAACCTGCTGAGGACTACGTGAAGAGCCTTGATCCCCCTGGATAATCCCGACCTTCCGGGTCCCGTCTTCAGCCGTGGATGGAGGGAGAAGGGGACTTCCCAGACAACTGAACACCTGAACATCCCGGGGGTCATATTCACCACTGACTCATGCTTGGGAATCATCCCAGATTCACTCGTCGAGTCTGCCCTCCAGTTGTTGTCCTCGTGGGACTCGGGCTCCAGTAGAGCGTCACAGTTTCTCGTGTCGTGGAGGCTCTCCAGCAACAGGTACTGATTGACTCGCCTGCAGATGGCAGTTATCTGTCCCACCACCATCTTCTGGACCTGTCTGTATCTGTCAACCTCCGGGGATGCAAACTCCAGGAATCTACAGTGAAAATACACGTTCACGTGGCTCTTGTGGACCTGCAGAATCAGCCAGAAGTTGGGCAGAGTGTCCCTCCTTTTGTCCAGATCCGCCAGCCAACAGCAGTCGTCCTCTGAGTTGCTGCTGTCCCCCTCGTACCCATCGTCAGTCCCTGGATGGCCCTCACCAATACTGGAGATCTCTGAGTGACAGCCTGGAGGATCTCCCGAGTCTTGCCTCGAGGTCCTGCTGTTGACGTCCTGGGGACTGTCCGAATCGTCCAACTCCACTGTCGATCTCTCCTCATCATTGCTCTCTAACTTTGTTTCAATGCAAGTCTCCACTTCGCCGATCACCTTCTCATCTTTAACGAAATAGAGAAATCGCTCGAGTTGCTTTATCGTGTACCTATCCACCTCCATCTTGTTGAGCTCCTCATGAAACTTGGGGGCGCTGTTGCTCGAGGGAAAGACGAACTGAAGGGGCACTTTGTCTATATGACAACTGGTTCTTCCACTGGACTCCGACACATGCTTCGCCACGAACTCCAGGATCTCCTCTGTTGGAGGAGTGCTATCCAGAAGAGCTGTTGCTATTTCGTCCCTCAGCAGCCACTCGATCTCCATCCTCAGAGTGGAAATGGCGTCGTGCTGGTGGTGAGGTAAATGAGCAATTCGTTCCCTCAGCAGTAGATCCTCTGACAAGGCTGTATCATTTCCAGGACTGCTCTCACTCTCGGTCTTCAAGCTTCCAACGGGTGAGGCACTGCAGTAGGAAGTCGTCCGCAGCGCCACTCGTTCCAGAGTCACCTCCAGAACCTCCTTGGGAAGATTCAAGCAGATTATGTCCAGAGTGATCTTGACATTCTCGAAGTCAGCGACATTGTAGTCGTCCAGGTGCTGCTGGAGTTCTGCAAAACACGTGGGCAGGAGCTTCACAGGAATACTCGAGAAATTCGATCTCGAGTGGACTGAGCAGTTGAGCTGGAGGAAGAGGGGCTGCTCTTTGCAGCTGCGCTCATCCTCACGAAGATCACTGATGAGGGACTCTGTGGAGTCGTAGCTGGAGAGTTTCACCTCGTCCCGCAGGTTGGAGATGGGCCAGGTGCCGTTCGAGGAGATAGTCTTGATGGGTCCATCCAACTTGCACTCGAGCTCTGAGGGAAATGTGAAGCCCTCCTCCAGGTCGTCGTCGCTGTCCGACCTGTGGAACTCCATTTGCCTGTCGGTATTGTGAAGCGGAGAGCAATAGTAGAACTCAGGATGTGCTGGGACTGGCTTGAAGGCCACCTGAATAATCCTCCGGAATTTCTCCCGAATGAGGTTATGGAGGGGCTGGTATTCCACGCAGATCGAGCTCGTGTAGTCCTCTGGCTCGGACTTTTTGAGGGAACTCGATGGGTTCAGGTGCTTACAGACGGTTTTCAGATAGTCTGTGATGTTTATTTCGATCAGAGACTCCTCGCACTGCTCCACAGCTGCCTCCATGTCCTCGTAGGACAGTTGGAGCTGGAGGGAGAGGGATTTGTAGACAGCAACGACGAAGCAGTGACAGTGGGCGAGGTTCAGGAGCTTACAGTGCTCCAGGAGGCTCCTCTGGTCAGTTCCATTGTCAGAGTCCTCGCTCTTGGGCTCCGGTGATGCTGACTTGCAGTCGTTGGAGGTCTTCAGATTGACAAAATCCTCGTGGATGTGGTGACCTATTGTGAATGTGTTGTTCTGGTAGATGTCCTTGGATCGGGGACACGTGAACTTGTTGATGAGGACCTCGATGAGGAGGGCTAGCGAGCAGTCGTAGACGTAAATTGGGAGGATCAGGCCTGGCTTGGGACCTCCTGAGGGCACTCTGCGTCTTCTGTCTGCCTTCGGAGTGCTCTCAGCTGTTGTCGTGCGACTGGAGATATTTGAGTCGATGTCGAATTTTCTGGGAGTACTGAACCACGAGGGCATCGGCTTCTCCTCGAACGGCGACAGCTTGTCCAGTTTCTCCAGGGATTTCTCCCGGGAGTGCTTGCGGTACTTCTTCGGGGGGTTAAAGAGTGTCCGCACGTCTCGCTCCGTTGACGGGAGCAGCGTGAGGATTATGTGGGTCGTGCTGATGCCCTTGATGAAGCAGCGCCATCTTATCGTGTTCTTCTGCTTTTCTGTGAGATCCTGGGAGAACGGGAGGGATGACGACGCCTCGCGGGGACGGGTGAACAGTTTCTCTGTGAACTCTTGGCACTCGCAGGGAGTCAGGAGGATCTCTTTGTTGTGGAGGTGTCTCATGTGCTCCATCAGATTGTCGAGCAGAATGCCGTTGGTGTTCTCCGAACCCTCTTCGGGGAATGATGGTCCTGGGGAAGTTGGCAGAGGTTAATGCGACCATTTTTGAAAGTTGCCCTGGGACGGTTGTGAATAATTAGGAGATAAGTATAAATTAGGAGGAACTCTTCTATTAATTAACGAATGAATCTTCCTAAAAAATAATAATTTTGTGAATTTTGAGAAATCTAAAAAATCGCCCAAATTTGCCAGCAAAAAAATCCAGTGGAAAAAATTCGGCTGGGGGTTCCTCTTAATCATTAAAACGAAATTGATGCATTCCTCTAACCATCAGCAAACATGGAGAAGAGAAGCTCAGCTTGTTGGCACTTGGGAAGAATGCTGAGAGGATCGAAATTAAACAATTTGTGATCGATACTGTCATCTCTCGACGGAGTATTGAGAAAGGACTTGGATTGTGTGAAATTATTAACCGAAGTCCGCCGTGAGGGCCCCCGATTGCCCAGATTGTAGTGATTATTCTGGTACTGGTATCCATTGGCCGGATCGGCACTGCCTTCGCGCGCCTCAACCTGGCTCAACAAGCTCAAGTGCTCTAGAGTCAAGAGGGCATTTATGCACTCCTCATCGATTCTGGAGATCTGAAATTAAAATAAGAAAAAAAAAATCCAGCATTTTCCTCCACCACGTGACTATTAATTTTTAACTAACAATTTACAAAAGAGGAAGTGTTAAAGCATTTGCACAACATTTTAAACAATTTTGTGTATTTAATCCACCAAAAAAATATATTAAAAACTCCAGAAAAGAATAAAACAACTGAAGCAGCACAAGAAGAAAAAGGAAAAAAACTCATTATTTAATTTTACTCCACATAACCATTAATTTTTAATTAACAATTTATAAATGAGGAAGTAGGACAGCAGTTGCATAAAATCCATTAACTATTTTCAACAATTAATTAACTAAAAAATATTATAAAACCCCAGAAGAGACTAAAACAACCGAAAACCCACACGAAGAAAAGGGAAAAAAAAATCCAGCATTTCATTCTACTTGAGATAACGATTTATTCCATGAACCATCATTAATTATAAACGGAGAACTCGTGTCCCCACACTTGCATACAATTACCCCCCTCTCAACGATTAACTGAACAATTGAAGAAAAGTGTCCGCGATTTTCCGGCCATTAACTGGACTACTGGGCAAACCAGCTGGACCATTGATTGATCATCGGCTGGATAAAAACGAAGATCTCCAGGTGCCCGGAATAAGTTGGAGGAGTTGAATCTCACTTTCAATACCAAGCGCAGAGACCACTTCTCCACTTGAACCGTGACACCTTCCAATTCAGCGATAAATCCAAAAAGCCCCCCGAGAACAATGGAGTCTCCAAGATGGCGTCCCCAAAAAATAACCGACAAAGAAATGGACGAGAAGTTCCAGACGACCCGAAGCTGGAAGAAATAGATCTGGCAATTAATTCGAGTGCAAAACCCACTGCCTAGATCCTCACTTCCAACTGAGAGTCCCCTGGGTAGATCAGCAGACGGTGAATACCGAGGGACTACTAAAATACCACCACTTGATAACATTCACAATCACAAAATTCAACAGCAGTTGTCGTTGGCCGAGGAGATCACGAGTTGGACACGTTGAATTAAAAACTAAAATGACTAGGCCCAGGTGACACTGCCTGGGGCCCATATATACCCACGAAGACTGATAGGAAAGCCCCGTCCTAGGTCCCTCATCGATATCCGAGCCCCACCCTGATAACGATAACGACACGCTCGAGATACACCGATACACCTCCAATGGTTTTGTCCAGTTTTTATTGATCAATTCAATTGATATCTCGAGGAACTGAAGCGGCTTCACCGGGTGCAAAGGTCCATTTCACTCCTGAAGACTTCATCTCACCTTGACCGACCTCCGCCCACCCCCTCATCCCCACGAGATCTCATCCGGGCCTTATCTCGTCCGGTGATACAACGGAAAAATAGGTGAGCCCAGTTTTTCGGGGAATGTCTCGTTAAACAAACGAGAACGGGTTTTTTTTTTGGTCTAGTTGGAGAAGACTACGGGGAGTCTTGATATCAGCGAGTGAGAGATAAGATTCCCTGAAAGATTTCGACATAATTCCCGTTCCAAAGAATATTTTAATGAAATAATTGTTTTTGAGGATGAATGAGGTCTTGGAGAATGAAGAAGCTGGGGGTTTTCTGTCGACGAGATGAAGTGGATGGAGATTGTTGGGTAATCCGGGCATTGGAAATAATCCGTAACTGATGGAGACGATGAAAAATATGAAATAATAATCTTGGAGAATGGTATCTCTGGGCAATGTTTGCTGAGATATGAGTGTCCATGACAAAATAAACCACTTCAAAGTATTAATGTCCGAGAAACAATTCTCCTTTCCAACTGATTACGAACGATTTATCAAGAGAGCGGAGATAGCACTGGTGCCGTGGCACATCCAGAAAATCTGAACGACTTGATAAGTTGCCCCCCCCCCCCCAGACATTGAGATGGATTTTTGTTTTATTCTCTTGGGGGAATAAATAGAGTCTTCACCACAAGCCACGAAATTTGAATTAAGCCCTGGTTGTATCTGTTTGATCTATTGATGTCTGTGCAAGTATTGATCCTAGTTATCTTATCTGACAAGAACATTTTGAGAAATACGAGAAATTGTTATCACCTCCAACTAGCCGAATGACGATTGTAATGATTGTTCAATCTTCATTTTTCTCCATTAGTGCTTTCAACTGTAATTAAATAGCACAAATTCCTCAGTTTTCTTTGATGACAGTGGAGGGACCCGGAGGTTGAGAATTATTTCATGAATGTTGTCACGATGTCTCTAGTGTTTGGAGACTTTTCCCTTTCCTTTCAGGCAGTTTTCGCAACTTTTTTGTATTTTTCAACGAAACTCTTTTGGATATTTCACAGGATCTCCCACAAAACTAATCATATAACAACAATTAATCACATAATTAATTATATGGAGTTTGTTATTCCTCGATTGCTTCTAATTAACAAATGAATCTGATTTAAAAATAAGAGTTTTAGGTTTTTTATGTAAAAAATCAAAACGCCCACATTTTCTGCCAGAAAATTGCGGTGGAAAGTAATTGTTGAGAATTATTTAATAAAAAGTCTCACGACTTTTGTCAAGCGCCAGAATTTTTTCATAAAAAGTCGCGATTTTGTTAGCGATTTTCTTAGCCAATGACACCATAACATCTTTATTTTTAATAATATTAATTAATTATCGGAAGGAATCCAGTAATTGCAAATTCCACCCCCGAAAAGTGTCAAAAACCTCGTCATTTCTTACATTACATTCCGAATGTTATTAAAAAATGAAAATTGCGTGAGGTTCTTAGCCAAAGTTTGTACCGAAATAAAAAAGAAACGGATAAACAATTCTCCAGAATAAAAAATAACGGCTGGAGCTTGAAAAAAGTGAGGAAACGATGGGAGGCAGAGAAAAAAGGACTCACAGCATCTGGAAACTGATGATAGTTCAAGCCGTCCATATAAGCCCCAGTGGAATGTCCAGCCCTGACCCTGCCGCACTGGGGCTCGACCCAGACCTCCGTGACAATCTGATAATCCCCAGAATTCTCATTATCATCGTTTCCAGCCTCTCCATCAGCAGTCCCCTCGTCGCTGTCCTCCTCGGACTCACTGTCCCTCTCGATGGTGGGGCTGCTGATGGTATGCGGGGGAAAAATGATGTACTGGATGACGCAGGGATGGTGCTCATTCATTGCCCCCAGCATCTCCACCTCGAGCACCATATTAATGATCCCAGCGGCGGAGTACGCAAAATTAAAGCCCTCATTGAGCCTCATCTTGGTAATCGTCGAGAGAATTCTGGCGATTGCAGTGATGTTGAGTCTTGGAACTGCAATTCCAGGTATCGTCTGGATCGTCGGTCGTTTGACATTCCATAACCACCGGAAATGGAATAAATACCTGGGTGAAGTACAATTTAAGATGTATATCACTAGATTTCCTGGACGAGTCGACAATCAGAGGAATTCTTCACCACGAGATCCAACAAATAAATCATCTACGAGTGGATTATACATTTTATGCCGTCGGTGCCCGTAATCACGCGATTCTAACCTCGCTTTTCTCGGTGGAATCGCGGATTATGGACACAATGACATAAAATATTGGATGGAACTTGTGTGTTGTAGTGTTTTTTGGCTCGTGGGATTATAACACTCGTCTTCGGCTCGTCTTACAACCTCCCACGAGCCAAAAAACGCAATTACGCACAAGTTCCATACAAAGACTTTATGTCATTGTGCCCGTAATCCGCGATTTAACCGAGCGAAGTGAGGTTAGAATCCCGTGATTACGGGCACCTATGGCATAATATACTTTTATATCACTCCATCGTTGGATTCGCAACTCCACCTCCTCCAGATTAAAAAACAAATCTAATCCTCAAGAGAAAACAAAAGTTACCTGGATAAGGTGGTCGTGAGGACTCCCCCAGAAGCCTGAGCGCTCTTGACGACGGGTTGGGTTCCATCGGGAAAGACAACAGTATTAAAATCCGTGGGCATCCTCTCGTACCTGATGAGAATCCTCTCCAAGGACTTATGAATGATATTGCAGCAGTGAGTCTCCCTCATCTCCGTGGGTCTGTTGGGCAGCGTGAGCTTGGAGAGCCTGTCCATGAGATCCATGACAACATTGTGCCTGACAACGCCCTCGGTCCCGCCGGCAAAAGCGACATGGAGAACTACGCAAAGTGCCTTGGAGTTGATCCTGATAACAGAGAAGGACACGGGGGGTTTCTCCGGCTCCCTGTAGATGAACTGGACGTACGTGTGGTTCTCAACGAGTACAAAAGTCGCCCAGTTCTTGAGCATTGCGTAGAGGACAGCGGCCCCCTGACGACACTGGATGCACTGGAACCTCCCACTCTGATTGGCCTGGTGAAGGTACTTGGGGAGAGGTCTGTCGTGAGTGAGGATGAGTGTGACCCGCTGGGAGTGCATCCAGCGGGCCCATTGGTTGGAGTCCAGCGAGGCCACTGGCTTCCAGATCTTTCCAAACTGGGGGCAGACGGCGTCGCTCAACTGGACAGCTGTGGCCAGGGGATAAGCGGGAAGATAGAAGACTGGCATTCCACTTCTGATGGTGTCTGGTACATTGTACCAGGTCCAGCCGGGCTCGGGGAACCAGCTAAAGTGCTCCAGCATAGTGTCATTCTCTGTGAGCGAGCTCAGAGTCGCCCAAAACCTGGACACCACATTCTGTCGATACTGAGACTTCAGGGGCTTCTTCGAGAGGCAGGTGATGTCGTGGAGAAACTCGTAGGGGGCTTCCACAGTTATCGTGTACTGAATTGTGTTGCAGGTGGCCACCGACCTCGGGGGCCACGAGCTGGAGATAAAGTACTCGAGGAAGACGTGCGTCTTCCAAGGGAGGATGAAGCAGATCTCGACGTTGCCATCTCTTAGAGACATTCTCTTTATCAGATATCCGTCCCTCAACCGACAGCAGAGGAGGGAGCTCAGGGTGCAGGTGACTTTGTTGTCAATCTGCTTCTTCCTGAGCAGTTGGGGCTGGTGGCCGTAGAAGAGGGAGTTTTCAGTCTGCCAGTAGTTGGATTTTATCGACTGCTCGCTCGGGACTGTTCGGTACAACTGCCAGTAGAGAAAATTCCTGTGGTAGATGTTGAGATCTTCGTTGGTGGAGAATTGGGGGATGAAGGTCATGTAGCAGCCCAGAGTTGCTGCTGCCAGGAAACAGAGGATGTCCTGGTAGGGCACGAGACCATTGGCGCAGTGGGGGTGATATGCGCTGCCCAGGTGGAGGAAACTGCAGGCTATCGTCGAGGCTCTCAACTGCTGGACGATCGAGTCCAGGGTGTAGACGTCCGATATACCGACTATTCCGTCAGATACGATTACTAAGTGCGCGCAACTGTGCTCTGGAAGGAGCGCCAGGGCAAGCATTCCATATCTGGAAGTTTACAAGGTTGATAGGAAGGTTATTAGTTCTTTTTGGGATGTTAAGAGGACTGGATCAGACGTCTTGCGATCCTCAATTTTGGAAGACTTCCTCTACAACTAATTTGCATATTCATTTCATAAAAAATTGAGGGGAAACACTTCCTGACTTAATACGTAAAGAATAAGGGGGAAGACTAATTTATTTGAGACTGGATAATAGCCTCCTAGGGAGATTCAATGAGATACTAATAAATACCTCAGCATGTTGATAAAACTAGCTTCCGGGGAGATCACAGATACGTTTGGGAGGGAGTGGGCTGAGTTCAGGGTCATTCCCATTGTCACCTCCTCATCCTCAAAAATCCCAGATGAGAATCTCTCAGCCTCTGCCCTCGCGATATTCTCTTCCAGGGCGTTCAGACGCTTCTCGATGAACTGCATGAGGTAGACGATGTTCTCAGACGTTATCAACCAACTCTGGACCAGTACCTGTTGCGCTGGATTCGTGAAGAAGGGAGTGTGCACAATTATCGTGACGTAGATCTCTGGTCGAAGGTTCCTCTTCGTTCCAGGAATGGTGAAGGCTCTGGAGACGTTCTCCAGGCACTGTTTTGTCGCCATGCAGACCTCGTCTATCACCACCTCCCCTCGCTGGATGTCAATGGTACCCAGGGAGGGACTCAGGTCCAGGCAGAAGACCATTCGGTACTTGTGAGCAAGAAATATGACGGATGAGCTGGAGGTAATTCTGTACTGGTAATCGTGACTGGTTTCATCACTCCAGGGGGACGAATGGTCCTTGGGGATTATTGAGACTATCTCCAGCTCTGGGGTCTCATCGGGATCAAGCCTCTGGGTTTGAATGGTTATCACAGTGTCTAGGTGCTCCAGGATCCACTGGGCTCTAACATTTCGAGATATTGGAAAGCCCTTTTTCATCAGGAGATAAACCGTTCCTGCCTCCAGGATGGGCTTCTCTTGTGTCTAGCAATTGGAAGGACAATTAACACTTCAAACATTTTCAAGATATTGGTACAGAATATGTTACGTTTATGTACTACAATTGTCAACAGATTTGACGACAAATGAGGATGTCTCAGTCTGCTGACGTTCCAACAATTACTCCATAAACAATTAAAATGAAATCATGAATTGTAACTCATAAATTGGAGTTATAAATACCTCTCCCTCAGGACTGTCCATCTCCAATAGACTATCTACACTCAATTTAACTCCTAATTTACAAATACAAGTATTTATTTACATTTCCCTAACTCTAAACACAATTACGTTATGAATGAAATGTTAATCATATGTTGAAGACACTGGGCACAATCAATGCACAATGATAAACACAAAATTGCCATTTGATTGGGCGCTTGTACAAAGGTCAGAACTAATGATTTATTTTTCTCGTGTCAGAGATTAGCTGGTGATAGCAATACATAACCTAGAATTTTATTTATTGTACACTGCAATGTCTCATATGGAGAGCAGACGAAACAAGATGAAATGTGGAGATGTGTGTGTAGATTATTTAGCCGGAAGTGTGTGTAGGTGTGGATTGTGTGGAGTTGGGTTAGTTCAAACCCTCGTCAACGGCGGCGTTTCCCCGGATTTTTCATGTGAAAAAGAATTTTCATTGGAATTTTCCTGAATTTTTTAATTGCAAAGTTGTCTTTCAGTTGTGATACGAATTGGAATTGTTGGGTTGGGGGGTTTTGGAGCGTTGGGATTGCTGGAAGGGAATTGTTCTGGGGGTGTGGATCGAACGATGTGTGCGGGGATATCGTACGTCAGACTAAATTCCAGCGGTAAGGTCTCCTAAGAGACTGTTTCGACGTGTTCTTATCGCGGAAGTGGAGGATTACTGAGATATCATGGCTGAGAATGCAGGGAATTCGTCGGGACAGTTGAACCAAGGTAATTTTTCGAGCTGTGAGGGAGATGTTGGGGGGGAGTTTTTGGGAGGCTGCAAGGTTAGAGGGTCCTAACCTTCTGATCTTCTGGAGTGGAGGATTTTTGGTGGGCATTTTGAGGGGTTGAATTCATCTTTTGACGGATGAGGTCCCCACATTTTTGCCTGATTTTTGTTTATCCTTCGTGGAGTTGGGAATATTCCTAAGGAGTTCTGGCTTTATCGTGTTCCAGGGTCTGGAAGAATGTTCAACTTTCAGCATCTTGACTTCCGATCCAACAATGACATTCAGAAGGAACAATCTGGTGAGAACTAAAAGAAATTTATTCGGTTTGGATTCAGGAGAGAGGAGTGCAATGGAGTCTTTCAAGCAGATATATCTCGAGATTGGCTGAGTGAAATTGAAATTTTTTTTGCCATTCCGAAGTGTTTTCTTCGGGCTTCAAAATGAGATCTTATTTGCCTCAGTCGATTCATTTGCTCCGGAGATATTGACGTTTTAAGATGACCCATTTAACTCCATCTTAATCTATTAGTTTTTATTTATTCACTCCTTGGATTTGGTGATTTTATTGTCGGACTTTGCAGCTGATAAGAAGAGGCAGCTCAAGCTGTCTTTCCCGTCCCAGGGCACCAGCGTCTCATTCCCAAATTCCACAAACTCGAGTAACTCGAACTCGACTGGATCTTCATCAACTTCCCCCGCAGCGTAAGCTCATTATCAAGACTACCTGATAATCCTCCAGGGATCGGCAAAATGACAATTAATTACGGCATAAATTGCCTACTCTGGAGAAACAATTTTTTATTATTTCAGTACTCGAGTACAGAATTCCAATGTTCTCCAATACTTCGTCAACTGGCAATCAAGCTCGACACTAATCGATTAATTTCATTGATCACTAATTGAAATCTAAATTATGCGATTTATCTGATCAACTCTTATGAACGTCTGGTAAACATACGATTATTTACGTAACCATTAACTACACCTGGAAATTATTCAGTTTTTTAATTGATCATCGAGCGAGATTCGCGTGCACTTAATTACTCAAGTAAATATTAATCAGCAATTAAAAATCCTTGACCATTCGTCTGATGTTTTTTATGGTTATGTCCAAAAATGTATTCATGAGGAGCGGATAGATTAAATATCCAAGAGTTTTGCGTCTTCACTGCCAATTTATTTTGACCTGAAACAATTATAAAAATTGTCATCAATGTCGATCCCGATTATCATGACGAATTTTAAGAAACGATTCTCGCCTCGTTGCAGACGTCCTATTCTACCCCTGCCTTTGCCCAAGCTGCCAGCTAGACCGAGGACAGCTCCGCAGCCGACTCATTTCCCCGATAAGGCGAGGTAATAAATTCCCCCTAAAACTAATTATTCCCATCCTCTCAATATTTTTTTTCAATAAATAACCTCTAGCGGACCCTGTCCACTTCTCCTTCAAAAGAATAAAATCTTTGGCCCAACAAAACTCGGAAATTATTATCCAAACTTCTTCCTCCAAATTCTGTACAGCCATTCCTGAAAGCTACTGATCCAAAAATCTTGAACGTATTACATAGATTTGTTCAAACAATCAGAATAAACATATAAAACGCTGAAGATGAAATGTAAAAAGCTGAACTCTCTACAGTGCAAATAAATCATGTAGATTTGCGCAAAAAAAGAACTTCTTCCTCCCCTGAAGTTCCAAAAAAAATAGTCTGTCATTCAATTGTCAACAGTAATACCCCAATTGTCAGTAGCCAAAATCTAATTGATTTTATTTTACTGGAAAGGGACAAACTGAGGATGTGCCAATCCATGCAGAGCACTGGCAAATTGCAACTGTCTCCAGATACAGTTTACGATTTCACATCAGAAGATCTCCAGGACGTGGGTGAAATCGGTAGAGGGGGTTTTGGCACTGTAAATAAGATGATACATAGGATAAGCAATACTGTTATGGCTGTGAAGGTAAAATAATCCCCATGTGATCCTCACACCTCACGACAATAACCCCAGACATCGAAGATAATGAGCAACTGACATTTCAGAGAATTCGTTCCACCGTAGACGAGAGGGAACAGAATCAATTACTGATGGACCTTGAGGTAGTGATGAAGTCAAACGAGTGTCCGTGCATTGTGCAATTTTATGGAGCTTTATTCAAAGAGGGTGACTGTTGGATATGTATGGAGTTAATGGACACATCGCTAGACAAATTTTACAAATTTATTTATGAGAGATTGAACAAGAGGATACCAGAGTGCATACTCGGTAAAATAACAGTGGCAACTGTCAAAGCACTCAATTACTTGAAGGAGAAGTTGAGGATAATTCATCGGGATGTTAAGCCGAGTAACATACTCCTGGATAGACGTGGTAATATCAAATTGTGTGACTTTGGAATTTCTGGACAGCTCGTCGACTCCATTGCCAGGACTCGAGACGCTGGCTGTCGGCCCTACATGGCTGTGAGTGAAAACAATTGAACGATTATTGTGATAGTTTGTTTGTTCAATAAATGATTTAACTATGACCACAAAAAGATTAGACTGAGACACCTGGAAATGAATTTTTGGTTGTAAGAATTGGGGTTATGAGGGGATTACACAAATATTGGCAAACAGAAGCAGCTGACTCACTTGTCGACCTTGAATCTGATAATTAGATGTTTGTATATCATTTGTTGACAGCCCGAACGTATAGATCCTCAACGAGCCCGTGGCTACGACGTGAGGAGTGACGTCTGGTCACTGGGGATCACTCTGATGGAAGTTGCCACTGGTTATTTCCCATATCCAAAGTGGAATTCTGTTTTTGAACAACTGTATCAGGTTGTCCAGGGGGATCCACCGAGACTGTCACCCAATGGCAATGGCAATCATTTCACTCCTGAGTTTGTTAACTTTGTTAATACATGGTGAGTTGGAGAAAAGTTGAAGAGATTAATAATCATCTGATTGTCGAGGAGAGTGAGCCAAACGGGGAGGCCTTCAATTGTCAATAACTCGGGATTGGCCGATTGGAATTGAATGATTTTTATTTCATTTTGAAGGTGAAAACCTGAGCTTTAATATGATCCTAAAATGATCGAATTTCACTCTGCCGATCCAGAGTTATTGTCACTTGAAGACGTTCCCCAGTACCCCACGTCCACCAACTCTCGACGTTTTCTGATTAATTAATTGATAATTCCATTGTTCTCGCGCAGTTTAATAAAAGAAGAGAATCAGCGTCCCAAGTACAACAAACTCCTGGAGCATCCCTTCATTCGTAGATCAGAGGAGAGTCAGGTTGATGTTGCCGCTTACATCGGCGGAATTTTAGACAATATGGCTAACAACGGTGTTACGCCTTTCACAACCAATCAGCCTTAAATCCACGGTAACGAGTGATGAGTAATTAATTATTGACAATTCGTAAGCGTTAGAAAACATTGCAAAATCCATGGGCTGTAACCATCTAGCGTGCTTAGAGTCCATTCGTTGTCCCGCTTTAGAGACTGTACCGTCGTCGTGTCGTGTCCTCAATTAAAGAAAAAAAAAACCCATGAAATTACTGAAGAAAGATAAAGAATAATTGTGAGAGTAATAAATCGATGATGGAGATGTGGAGTTACTAATTGCAAGAAATACTCGTATTTTATAGCGAGTAGAGGGTGATTTTTATGCCCGCGTAGCGAAATCAAGAGTTGACACTCGAATTTTTACTCATGGCAATGAGTCCCATGATCTGGATGATTCCGGAATATGAGTTAATGAGTGATAATAAATTAGTGGAAATTGTAAATATGCTGTTGGCATTGATTTCCTATAATTAATCTGTAAATTTTTAATTGTCTCCAACCGGACAATCGTATTCCATTGAAAACATTATTTTTTAATAATTTTCTTTTCCCTGCATTCCCTTCATTATTGTGGGACATTGTTGCTATGATTAAAACAATTGTAAATCTTTTTCCTACAGACGACAAAAATAGAAACTGGAAATAAACAGCTTTTGATCACATTTTAAATGATAATTAAATTTAATATAAATACCTCGGGAGAGAATGATTTAGTGCAGGTTGAGGGTGTGCAATCGATAACTCACGATTATTGATATATATTGATTATAATTCGTGCTATTAATAGCGAATGACGAATAATAATATTCCAATTTCAACTGTTGAGTGTATACCCTCAATGTTAACGTGATTATTTTGTCACAATTATTCAGCAGGAGATGAATCATTTCACGTTTTATAAAGAATTGATAGTGTAATGAATCCCAGATGCATAGATAATTAATACGAGGTTTATTTACATTAATTCATTTAGTTTGTTTCATTTCGCCAATAATTAGTACAAAGTACGTGAAACCTTTGATCATTGGGGCGAATTATTTGCAGAGATATGCTTATTACCGATGTTGAATAAATGAGAATGATGAAAATATACTGTAATGTAAGGGATAATAAATACCTGAATATTGATTATGCATTGACTCACTATTTTTTCCCCTCTCTATCTATTTATTTATTTATCAACCATGATTATTATTCGTTTGTTGTGCCCATTACAAGAAGGATATAATTGAAACGAAGCAAATGAAGGAATACAAAGTGAAAAGAAATGGAAAAATTCGCTACGACTTGAGTGTTTTTGTTTTTTTCATTTTGAGAATTTTGTCCAAAATATCCGGACAAAATTCTCGGGACAACTCAAAATATACTTACAAATTCTCGAGACAACTCGTGGAGGTGTTCCCGAGCTGTTTCGGCATCTCTGGAGGTGTCCCCGAGTTGTCTCAGCATCTCTGGAGGTGTCCCCGAGTTGTCAGCAACTGGGGAGGCGTTACCGAGTTGTCTCAGCATCTCTGGAGGTGTCCCCGAGTTG
>JAPYZM010000112.1:0-51240 GCA_030522845.1 Psyttalia concolor | reverse complement strand
AATTGTACTCGATAAAAAAAGTACTGCGGATTTTTTTTTAACGATCCAAGTGGAAAAATATTCAATACACGTGAAAAAAGGAGGTCTAACGAGTGCATTTAAAAAAAAACCAACGGAATTTCATTTTTCTGAGCAATTTATTAATTTATTGCACTTGGATATTTTTCAAAAAAAAATCCTCGACTGGAATTCGCCGATTTTTTTTAAGTTTTGATTTTTCTAATGAGAGGAGACCGAATTGTTAATGTCGGGGGAATTTTAGTGAAAAATGTCGCAATGAAAAATCAATTGATTGGCAAAAAAAATTGGGGAATTTTAGTGAAAAATGTCGCAATGAAAAATCAATTGATTGGCAAAAAAAATTGAATTGCACTCGTCGAGTGGACTATTTTTATTTCACGTGTACTGTAATAAATAATTTTGTGCGGAAGTGTGACTGAACGGATAATGCAATTGCTCGAGAGATTAGTGGGGCTGTGCACGGCATAGTTATTTCTTATACGTTTCACAATAAATAATTATTGATTACTCGGTGACTACAAAGACGGAGAGACGAGGAGAGGAGAGAGAGAGAGAGAGAGAGAGGAAAAAAAACAATTGAGAAAGACGAAGAAGAGAAGCGAGAACAATTGTAAATAGTATAAATAGTAATGCAAAAGGTTAATTCTAAGTGACGAGATAAAAAAAAATAGGTATAAAAATTTAAAAAATATACATAAGATATTATATATTATATATATACATATATATGAGAACAAGAAGTATATATATAAGATTACTATATATTTACCTTGGTAAGTGAACGAGGCGTTTGGGGGGTCTCACTTGATCCACGAAATCATCAGTCTTGAGCCTAAGAAAATCAATTCTCTCCCCCCGAATTACATTTTTTTTTTAATCTCCCCTCTCCAATCTCGTTCGGCCTATGACGATCGACTTAATCGAGAATCGTGCTAACGACTTTACTCCCTCCAGTGACAATTCATCTTCCAATATTAGTACTTGTTGAAATTATCAATGGAGATTTTTTAAACTTTTTTCTTTCCCCTCTATTTTTTTTTTTTTAATTAATTCATCAATTGCGCTAATTCTTCACGCTGGTCGTGTTGATTCTCGGCGCTAGTCGATCACTCGGTTCGACTGTTGTTCCCGAATTTATCAGCGCGATTTAATTACTGTCATGCCTTCGTAATGAGTAATCACGCGGTTCTGGTGATTTTAATGGGAATATTTTGTCAATTTTTTTGGGGGGGCTTTTTTTATCTAATAAAAAACATCGGGTGAACGGAATTGAACAGGCCCAGTTGTAATAATGATGAGTTTTTTTTGGAGATTTTACGTTACGTCTAAAATTGAAATGAAATTCTCCACAAATTTTTGTACTTTTTATATTCTCGTTAATTTCAGTGGAAATATTTCCTCAATTATTGTCTCGGAGAGGTCACACTCGGCGAATTACTGATAATCTGAAAGCGCTCAAATGACTTGTAACAATTAATATTGAGATATTGTTAAGAGGAGTTGTTGGCCCGGGAGTGAAAAATTGTTTTCACATTTTTTTCCTCCCTCCTACCCCCCCCTCAATTTAATCAATTAATTTTCAATCATGTCTTGCCATTGTCGGAAAAATCGGGGATCAAAGGAGATCGATGCGCGCCTCGGGAAACTTAGGGCAGGAAAGACAACACTGTACATTGTAAATAGTAGCGCAGAGGACGAGGGTTTACAGAAAGACAGAGTTAAAGTTGCATCGAATGAGAACATACGCTGTGAACTCGAAATAACGGGACAAAGCGAGCAATTCCATAAATATAAAACAAAAAAAAAGAGTGAGAAAATGGGAAAATGGTGAGGGTGAAAAAAAAAAATTGTTGACTCAATTGACGAAATTCAAAATTAAATAATGAAATTATTTATGAGAGGATATTGTAATTGCGAATTTTTATAGTCTCGCTTTGTCCACTGCGTGCTTCGAGTTTTAACGTAATTCTTTAATAGATAAACAATAGGCAAAACAAAAATGAAAACATTGTTTCATGATGCACGAAATTGATTTCTAAAGGGCGAGCCGATCACTCGCACTCTTGCGATTGTGAAAAAAATTAAATAATTGGGGATTGATTTTTCTTTTGGGGGGGATAATTGTCGAGTTGTGTGACAAATTTCAAGGGTATATGAATCATCTGAACTGAATATTTGGAAGTGAATGATTAATATAAAATTTATTAATGACAAATCTAGTCTCAAGTGGCTCGATGTGCCAGTGATCGGCCGTTGTTTTAGCTTGAAAAAGTTGTATCACGTACTGTTTTACCAAATTATCGGCAGAAACGAAAAGACAAAAAAGAAAAATAACTGGAAGAACAAACAATAAAAAAAAAAGGAGATACCAAACAATATGGACAGCAACAAAAACCATCAAAAAACAATAAAGAGTATATTATTCTATAAATAGCAATGTTTATTATCATTTATTTCCTCCCCAATTCCTCGCCCTCGTCGATTAACCAACAAATAAGTCTCAAAAGCTTTTCTAACCCCGTTTAACAACAATTATTTTCGTCAACTGACATTCACTAGAGAATTATAATAATAATAATTTTATTTTGCAATGCATGGCACGTGGTTTATGCAGAGTTCGTCGCGTTGTTCTGTATGCCAATGCTGGAGTAATTTCAAGTTTTGCTGCGATGTACTAAATAATTACATTGGGACTGTAGTAGCTTTTTATCGCACGTAGGTCACAACTCTAGTGGATAATCATAAATATATAAAAAAGGTAAATAAAGTGAACAAAGTGGAACAATATGTGAAGTGAGGGTAGTCCTACCCTAGGCTATCAGACAAAAGAGTCTACTGTCTTGCTCTCAAATTCGCACACATATTGGCAGATAGATGCATTCGGAGGCTCTCCGAGTGTTTCTTTTATCCAGCGGTCCAGTGACATTGGTAGGTGGGCAGTTTTCTAGCCACTTCCTCCAGGTGGTGGTGCTCCTTGGTAGTCTGAACCATGCTTCCTCACAGGTGACAATATGGGTTAGATTTTATTATTCGTCCACACTTAAAAAAAATGGCTCTCGTGAATGGCAACAGCTGATCGCCATTTTGTTCCAGGAAAACAGGGAGTTTCAGGATTTTTAAATAGTTATTTTATTTATATTTGTAACATTGGGTAGAAAAACATATTTACAATTAATATTGCACCTCAGTAGTTCCATTATCTGCCTCGTTATCGTGAGCAGTAATAGAGTAATTACCGAAATTCGGTGACACCTCAGGATGTTCTTTGCTCTGGTGGGTCTTCTCGTGCCTCAACATGTCGTACTTCTGGGAGAATCGACATTGGCAGACAGAGCAGACGAACGGCTTCTCCCCAGTGTGAATTCTCTCGTGAATGGTGAGCGCCGATCTTCGTGTAAATGACTTGGAACAATATTGACAGACAAAAGGCCTCACCTCAGCATGTGCTTTCATGTGTTGACTGAGATTGCTCGAGCATCTGTACTCCATATTGCACAATTTGCAGGTGTAGGGGCGCTCGCCGGTGTGGATTCTCTCGTGAATGAGTCGCGCCTCTCTGGTGACAAATGCATCGCCGCAAAACTGACACAGGTGATTTCGCTCGCACGTGTGCATTGACTTGACGTGATACCTGAGGGAGCTCTTGCTTGCCAATTTTTTTCCACACTTGTCGCACTCGACCTTGGGCTGATCGCTCTTGTGGATTCGCTCGTGATTGGCGAGCTGGGTGGGCTTGGAAAATACTCGACTGCAGGTCGAGCACTGCCAGACTCTCTTGTCGATTGATCGCCGCTTCATACTCTCGATTATATCGTTCAGGCTGTGACTCTTGCGGTGGCACTTCAAGTCACTCATCGATTTGCATTTACTGTCGCAGACCTGAAGCCAAGAATTTTATTTTATTCATTATTTCAGTTTAACAATTAGCGATAATTAGTTCATTGCGAAATTGATGGATCCCGTGTAATACTGAGAGAAATAAATTGCAGATGTGATTACTTTATTATTATCAATTGATTTTCAATTGTTTGAGTACTTTTTTTTGTATTGCGGCATTGGAGGCAATTTGTTTTAATTGTTTATTTGACAAAACGATTTGACAATGATTTTGGAGTGGAGAAGAAACGAGAGGAATTCACTGGAGGACTTTCTCGAGAGTACTCTCAATTTGTTGAGGAGAATTTAACCTACAAATGTCAAGGAAATTGACAAAAAAATTATTTCAGTTCTTCTCAGAGGTTTCATTTTAATTTGGGAAGAAGAGTACTTACACTGCATTTGTACATACCATCGCTGCTACTGTGTCTCTTGAAATGTGTATTCATATTACCTCTTCTATTGAAAGTCATTCCACAAATTGGACAAGAATATTTGTTAATTCCATGGGACAATCTGTGCTGTCGCAGCTGTATCCTCTTTGAAAATGCCTTTCCACACTGTTCGCAGACGTACGGTTTGGTTCCGTCGTGTTGGTTCATGTGTTCGCGAAGATGAAACCTCGACGAGTAAACAGTACATAAATAAATAGATCGTAGATGATGTACAGAAATTTAATTCAATAAAAAGTTAAACAACTTAAGTATTAAGAATCCATTTTTTACAATAAAAAAAACGCCCGAAAGATACTCGTCTGGGGGAAGGCAGTGGCGAGGGAATCAATGCTTCCCCCAGGTAAATAAATATTGAGCAAAAATAATTGTTAATTTGTTTAATAAATTGCCGAATTTACCTCGACCGAAATGCACTCCCGCAGGTCTCGCAAACGTGTCGTTTTTTCCTGGCAGCGTCGAGATGAACTCGTTTGTGGCCCCGGAGGTTATTCGAGTGTTTGAAGCTCTTCCCACAGAGATCGCAGAGGTAGGGTTTGTCCTGGCGATGAGTGGCCTCATGGACATCGAGACTGGACCACTTCTCGTAGGATTTATCACATAGTCCGCACTGGAAGAGGTGCCCTTGGCCAGTGTGGGCCTCGTTCAAGTGGGCCTGCATGTCCTTGCGGCTGGTAAAGGCCTGGGAGCAGTGGCCGCATCGACGACTGGGCCTCCCTGGGCCCGGATCAGCCACCACTGGCCCCTCAATCCCATCAGTCTCCTCAATTTCCTCACCCTCCGGATTTCCCCCTGTCATCGATGCCTGGACACCCGCGCACTCCCCTTGGAACTCATCACTCACTGGACAGGTCACCTCCTCTGATTGTCCATCAATCATCACCTCAACAGCTGATCCTGCATCAGTCTTCGCTCTCTCGTCAGTCTGAAACTGCAGCGACTGCAGAATCAAATTATTCAGGTCTGAATGGAGGACTAACTTCAGGCGCTTTTCCTTGTCTGGTGGGGGAGATTTCCCAGTGGGGAGATCACACCCGACGGGGGCAATCCCTTCGAGGAATCTCTCGTCTGGCTCGTGGAGATCCAGCTTTGAGATGAGGACCTCATACTTCTCTTCGTAGTTGTACTGAAAAAAATAGGGTTATTTAGCCCACGAGTTTCATCATTTTCAGAACGTCAGAACAAAATGGCGTCCCCAGGAGGAAAACAATCTGCTTGAAATGGGTTTTTTTAATGGATTTTTGGACAAGTGCAGTCATACCTTGTTTGGTAAGTTCAGGAACTTCCTCAATCTCATATCATTCAGCAAACTAGTTATCACGAGTGCATGGGAGCTCTCGATCTTCCCCCGACACTCGCTACATATCTTCTGGGGCAATCCATCTCCACTCTCCACAATTATTGGCAAATGAAGCCGAATTTTCTGCTGGAGAGTCAGTCCATCCTCTCTTCCATCGAATATATTGACACATTCCGCAGGATTATTTCCACAAATTCTGCAGAGGTTCAGAGATCTTTCGCTGACATCCTCGAACTGCTGAATATTAACGTTGATACTGTCAAAATTAAGGGGACTCTCTACCTTATTCTGCAATCCCTCGGCCCTTCTGTTGTCATTGTAAATTGTGCTTTGATAGCCCGAATTTTGATCTCCAAAGTGCGGCTGGCAGTCGCCCAGTTCCAGGGGATTCATAACCTCTGAGGATGAGTATGAGCTCTTCAGTTGGTCCAGCCGCTCCGACTCCATTTGCAGGCCGAAGAGAGTCGGTATCGCGCCTTGAGTGATGATTATCTGATTTGTTTTGCTCAGGAAGTACTGGTCTTCTATGTGGTCTGAGCAGATGTAGTAATTCAGGTGTAATTCCTCGGCTGATTTCACCATCAGGTCTGGTCTACCGCAGTTGTGGGCCCATACAGCAGCCCTAGAGGAGAAAAAATCATTGATCATTAATTCGGGATTGCGCCCTCTCAGTTGTTGTGTTTTTTGGATAATTTTTATGAATTGTTCTCGAGTTTTTGACAATTAGGGGAGTTCATTTATTACCAGATTTTTCCATTTTATTTACTCGCGAGTTCCCTGGAGAAGAAAAGTGATATTAAAAACGTCGAGAGATCTCCAAAAACTCCAGAAATCGGGGGAGAAACTCTCGAATGAATCCTAAAAAGAAAAGTGCCCCTGCAGTTTTTGAGTAGGCTCGACCGTTAGCCATTGGAGGCGTCCATAACCTCAAATTTTTAGTGGAGAAGCCTCGCCAGTGGCCCTTGCCCCCAACAGCGGCCTGGAACCCGGTGAGTCCTCGCAATAAAATTAAATAGTTGTCCCCGAAGACAGCCTTCATTTTAACCTCAAAATGGACCCCGAGGAAACCGATCCAGAGGTGATTCTGGGGGAATTCTCCCTGGAAGACACGCACGACCACCTGAAGGACGTCCAGAACGATCTCCAGCAGTTGCTGGAGCAGTTGATGAACGAGGCAGCGAATAACGCCGTGGAAATCCTGAAGCCGTCAACAACTCCAGAAATTATCGAGTCCAAGCAGTGCCATTTTCTCCAGAGTTTGATGAAAAACAGGTGTGACCTGGACGTAAGAGCAGAGCCAACTTACAACACGAACGATCTCTACGAGCAGACCATTCGAGAGCTCGAGGACGAGGTGAGGAGGACAGTAGTCCTTGAGAAAAGTGTCGAACAAGAGATGAAAGACGTCAGGAACAGGATCATTTACTTGGAGAATGAGAAGAGTGGACTGCAGTCGATGAGGGAGGCCTGCATTGGGGCCATCGAGGATGTCGCCAATTCCACGTACGACGCGGAAATCGCCCTGGCCAGTCGATTGTTTGCCAAAGTCAAGGAGGACTTGGGACAACTTGTGGCAACAACAACTGTCAGTAATGAGGAGTTTCAAGAAGTACTCGCTGATTTAACTTCGTCTCACATGAAAGGGGGCGATGATGTTTACATTGATGTCGAGCCACAATCAGAAGACTGCGTGAATTTTCTTATTGAAGCTGATGTTGCCGCTTTTCATCGGAATGATAAGATGAAAGTACGTCTAATGGACCTCATTTAGAGTCTCGTCAAATGTGTCGATGGATTTGTATTAAAAACTTGTTGTTTTGTCACTTTAGATAATTACTCAGAGAATTAATCATTTTTTGTAATTAAACAAAGACTAGGACCTCTACTTCTGTGGTTGCTGATTTCAATCATGAAGAATTTCAAGAACCCATTTCCCCAATTTTCCTCCATTTTCTGGAGTTTTCATTGGTTGATTTGACAGAAGTTGAAGAATAGTTGCAAACTTGTCAATAAAAAATCAAGATAAACAATTAAGTCTACATGCTGTAGACAAGATACGAAGAAGTTTAATTAAAAAAAAGTGAAGGGATCAATAATTAGGCAAAGTAATAGCAGTAATTGCAGAAAAGAATGGTAGAACTGTTGAGAATCCTGTGGATAACCTCAAAAAAAATGAATAAAGGGATGAACTCACGTATCGTCGTTGGGGAAGCTGACAAAGATGATATGACTCGAGTCTTCATCATCGGAGGAATATTTACAGTTCGGAGCAGCGCAGACGACTCTCATTTTCCTTCATTCAACGATTACCCAACAGTTTCACATCTCTCCGGATTTTCCACTGAAGAAATCTCGACCTCACGAGACTGTCCCTTCACACGGTCTCATAATTGAGCCTCGGAGGAGCTGTCAGCCGAGAATATTTACATAATTCCAAAAACAATAACAACATTTACTTGGCTTGTCATTGTCCTTTCTTGTCCTTGTCTCTCTTCCTCAGCTGAAAAAGCCAGCCAGCGCTGCCACTGTACGAAGGCTTACCTTGCTCCCGGATGAGGGCCCCACGTTAGCGTTCCCAGTCTCACTTGGATGAATTTCCCTTCGAGTTTCTCCCCTACTCGTTTCAAACCCCTCGAATGCTTTCGTATTTTTCGTACCTTGTTTTATCCAAAATCCAAAAATCGTCTGCAGCTACTGAAAATATCGAAGAATTTCAATGGCGTTAGGCTCCAGTGTGATCAAAAATCCAGTGTGAAGCATGAAAAATTGCTCTCAGTGATAAAATCGTCAATTAAACCTCAAAAATGCTGAACCAAGCAGTCGTTGAGGCACTTTATTCTGCTACGTACATAGAGAATTACCTGGACTGTGTGGAAAATCTTCCAAACGATATTCAGAGATATGTCTCACGTTTACGAGAACTCGACGCCACATGTCAGAGTAAGTTTCAGTCATAAAATCTCTGTCTCCCAGGGAGAAATCCAGGAAAATCGAGGACTTCAGTCCAGCCACATTCGCCAAATTTGGCAGATTGCTCCATCGATTCCAGGCTTTCAGTCCCTTTTTTTTTCCTCATTCCTTGGATTTTTGGTTTCAGCATACCTCAGGGATGTCGACCAGCAGCAGGAGCTCCTCAAAATTGACACCGATGGCACTCAGCGAAGGCGAGCACTCTTGAGGGTCCAGCAGTCGTTGATAGCAGCCCAGGAGATTGGTGACGAGAAACTGCAGATTGTCCAGCAGATTCAGGATCTCATTGAGAATAAAACTCGTCAGTTGGATCTCGATTACCGAAATTTGGGTAATTATCGTGTGATTAGTTTTTGGAGGGAAATTGATTTCTCCTTTTTCGGATGTTTCCTCAACTTTTAACAATATTCTACTGGAATTATGAGTCAGTAATTATTCATTCTGGGACATTCCTGATTTTTTATTGGGAGAAAACTCAACTCAACTGGGGTATTAAGTAGCTAATCTTCAGAATGCTCTGGTGTCATTTGTTTTTTACTGTTTAATGCTCATTAATTATCAATCCCTGAATTTTTAAGTGACTTTTATTGTCCACACATGTTTGCTGGAGATAATGGAGATGAGATACTCTGGAGTCTTTTGTTTCTTTCCAAAAGCAACGGTTTTTGTTCGCCTGTCCCCCCTAAACATGAATAATCAGCTGACGACCTGGCGAAATCGCCCACTAATTCATCCTCACCTGTCCAGACTTCGGCAAAGAACAGGAGAACAACGACACGAACCGGGAGTCCACAGCTGCCACCAACACAGCGACGACTGGCAACTCCAACAATGTCGAGCGTCAGCCAAAACGCGCGCGTCGGACTCGGACAGACAATCTCGCCGACTCGAGTGGAATTGATATGCTGGTAATGTCGGAGAATCGCTCGACAGGCCTGGCCAACGCCAGCAATGGCAATCAGAAGAAGACAACAGCAGCTGCAGCTGGCAAGAAGAAGAAGCGGAAGTCACGTCAGGGCAATCAGCAGAATCAGCAGCGAGAGGACACTCCGCCGCCCATTGACGACGACATTCAGGTCGACCCTGACGAGCCGACCTACTGTCTCTGCGATCAGATCTCCTACGGCGAGATGATCCTCTGCGACAACGATCTCTGCCCCATCGAGTGGTTCCACTTCTCCTGTGTCTCCCTGAGTACAAAACCCAAGGGCAAGTGGTTCTGCCCCAAGTGCCGGGGCGACAGGCCCAATGTCATGAAACCCAAGGCCCAATTTCTCAAGGAACTCGAGAGGTATAACAAGGAGAAGGAGGAGAAGTCGTAGCACGTACAGAATCGCTGAGGAATCAGTGGAAATCAACTGGAGATCCTGCCCATAGCCTCCCCCCGCGACCCACCGCCTTAACAAGTTTTCACGGAATATCTCGCAATTGAAGAGAGATAGCGCAATTTTTGATAAGATCTTTTCTGTAGCGCATTTCTCACTCTACAAAAAAGGTCATGTGGAAAATTGTCCAAAATCCCTTCAATTCCGAGATATTTATCGAAATATTGATTTCATCATTTTTTTTTCACTTCATATTGTTTTTTTGAAACAATCAAAATTCGCGAAACTTCAGTGAAAATTTGTAAAAATAGACTGAAATTTGAGAGCCATTGGTTAACCATAAAATGTAGTAGATATATTTTTTTTTTGGTGAATCTTTTTCCTGAGGTTTATTGAAAGAGTGGGAAAAGCGGGGGATGTCGCGCTAGAAATTCTTGAGGGGACAGGCTAGTTCTAGGGAAAATTGGGTATTCCGAGTCCATTCTAGGGAAAATTCTTGTTCATCAGCAGTGGGAATTCCGGGAGAGGAAATCACTGGGGGAAAATCGGCGGATGGCCGGAAAATTTCGCCAGAATTTGGGGAAAATACTTCGTAAGTCCGAAGTATCGAAGTCTCGCGGCCAAAGAACACCCACAGAACTCCTGGAACTTATGGAATTCTCAGCGGAATTCCCTTAGTTAATTGGTTATCAATTTTTCTGTCTACATGGACGGAAAGTGAGCATTCTAACCTCACTTCGGTTGAACGCTCGCTTTCGTCCATTTTGGGAGAAAAAATTGTATTCAACCCTCGGAAGGAAAATCAGACAACCCTCGCCCGCGGCTCAGGTCGTCATTTTGCACGCGAGGACGACCTGTCTAGTTTTCCTCCCTAGGTGAGAAATATACTATTGGTTTCTTGGAGTGAGAAAAAACAATTGAAGTGATTGTTTTCCGATATTCGCTCGGTTCTTCTCTCGATCGTACGATCGAGGGAAATTCTGTCGATCCTGTTGTCTCGCAGCCTCCCAGTGGCAGTATTATTTGACATTTTCACCTGAAAATATGGGGTCTTTGGAGAAGACATTTCAATAAGAGGATGTGACATTTAAAATATCCCGAATTGTAAATAAGCATTACATGTATTTTAACAGATTCATAAATTGATTAACACACTAAGTTTTTTCTTCTTTTTAATTCATTCAATAAAGATGGTGATTTAATTTCCTAATGAAAGGCAATCGGACATTGATCTCATTATCCTAATCAATTCGAGAGCTTCATAAGCTCAAGACAAGGCAAATTATGAGAATGAAAATGAGAGGATAAAGTTCCTTTGATCGGCTTTACAAATTCAATAAATCCGGATCACTCGGATTTTTGGAGATTTACTTCCCACTGTCGTGCTAAATACCGCAGGAATTTATTTATCATTATTTTGTGTAATTGTTTGATTAAGTCATCGCAAATTCGGCATTACAATTCGCGAAGTATTCGTCAACTATGCGCCCAAGAAAATAAGTGAATACACAAAATTAATATCATAATATACTTATAAGTAATCATCACATGAGTTTTAACGACAGGCCAGAGGATTAATGACTTCTGCAGGGAATCAGAAGTTAATTTGAGAACAGAAGGCGTTCGTTTTATTTTTTTTAGTAGTCCTCAGGCGCTCGGCGAGCCTTCACCAGTTGCAGTGGCCATGAAATTTTATCGAGGATTTTTAGGTCCTCTGCAAATGTTAATAATAATTATGTTTGACAAATTTTTCAACAAACGAACAACCGGACGTCCGAAATCTCCTGGCCACGGAAACAAATGCAGATCACCCTCGCCTTATCGGCTACCGATAGCGTTGGAGAGCAGTTCCGGAGAGAAAAAATTCTTTTTGCCAAATATTTATTTCCCCGGACAAAATTGAATGAACAAAAAACTTGTTTTGACAATGAAAGATTTCAATTGAATTGACGAGACAATTATTCCCTCAGTTCCGTAAATTTCCATTGCCAGGGGAAGATTTTTATTTCAACGCAAACTCGCAAAATTGAAGTCCCAAAGATTGAACAGCTGTTGCAAGTTAAAAAATAATTGGCAAAAAAAATATTTCCCCTAGTGTAGATTCAACAGGCTCGACTGGTTTATTTTTCTCCTCATTCTGAATAAAGGATTTTTCAATCGTGGGGATGGCTCGTGAGTATGTGATAATGAGATTGAAAGCGTCTGGACATCTCCAGCGCTGGGGTCCAGATAATTCCCCCAGACGAATCTAATGTCAACGGGCGTCGTCCACGTGACTCTCCTGGAAATTCAGCCACGACTGCTCGACAACAGTGGCCACTCGCTTCTCGTACTCTCGTTTGTTCTCCTGGTACAGCTGTGCAGCCAGAGAATTCGCCGGTGAATTTGGATTGGGCTCGTCCAATAACGACTGAAACATATCAAATTGTCCAGAGCCCGAGGTTAAGTCGCCATCAGCTCACCAAGAGATTAAATCAACAGAAATTCAAGTGACTCTCGAGTGATAATAAACTACCGGACATTATCATCAACTCCACCTGATTCACTCCCAATAATTAACGACAACATAACGACCTCCAACACATTTACAGAATTCCAATCACTCCCGAATATTTTATTCGTCAGTGTTAAATAAATAAAGTTAATCAGGCATTGGCCGCAATTAATGTGCCCCCAATTCCCCATCCACTCCATTTATAGAATAAATTCCGAAAAATCTGGACAAACTTTCCCTAAATCAACGACTCTAAAAATCCTGGGAATCATTAAAATTCGTCAGCTGACAATTTTCTTCATTACCCAATGCTTCGATCAGCTGATCGAGCCCCAGAGCCACCGGAATCCCTCACCCATCCCCCTCACTCCAGGATCAAACATGAATAAATAAAAATTCTCTCGCATTAAATGCGTTTTATTACGTTTCTTCCTTTCTCATTATTTTACGTGTATATATATTTATATATGTATAGGTGAATTTAGGTATGATACCAAGTGCCAGAATTGAATCGCAATGTATAACAACTCTGTGCTCTTACAGAACATTGGCCTCTAGCAAAAAAAAAACAACCAATCATTTGTTTGAAAATGAAAAACGAACAGAACAATAATAATAACACAAAATTAACTACACAATTATTATTTTATTATACCCTAGAATTTAATAATTACTAATTGTCTCGTGTTATTTGTTATCCCTCGTATCTGCCCTCCTCCTTAACCTCCCTCATTCAGCATTGGCCATTGAAAATAATAAATACACAATTTTTTTTCATTCACAATTGATCGGTAGATTGTTAAGTTAAAAATTTGGCCTCCTAATTATCCAATTGACAGCTCGTCCGATCATTCCAATGGATTTATTGTTTATTTACTGGGCTCTGGTTTTTTTTTCTGCTTTTGTTTCTCTTTTGTTTTCTCATTTTGTATTATTCAGTTTCCTTTTTGTGATTTTTTTTTGTTGCTTTAATTCTCGGTAATTGATTTAGGGAGTGAAGTGCTAAGCGGTTTAGCGTTAACTCCACAGTAAGGCTGGACAATCGCTTTCACAAATGATGTAGTACGTTGATGGTGGATGTTGACGCGACGATGCCAAATTAATCAGCGACTAATCCACAAAACTTTGCTCAACACAAGCCTTCACTCGTTTCTCGTACTCGCGTCGATTCTCTTTATACAGTTGGGCTGCCATTGAGTTGGCAGGTGAATTCGGGTTCGGATCACTTAACAGCGACTGCAATCACACAAGTCAACATTACCAATTACCAATTTATTTATCATTCTGGTTTTTATTGATTCGAGGGGTGAGTTTTGATCATTTTATCTGCGAGTGTCAGGAGTCTCGTGAAAAATTATGGCGTTTTTAGCTTTTTTTTTACGGCAGGCAAAAAACATCTCGCGATTTTTGGCCTTCAGGATTTTCGAGGTTAAGAGGAGATTTCCAAAGGTCACGTGACCGAATTTTCGCCGACTAATTGCAGCCAAAATCATTTGTTTATCTTGGGGAAACCCAATTATCGACCTACAATTATGACTTCGACAGGTCGATAATTGGGTTTTATTAAGATTAAAAAATTATTCTGGCTGTAATTAGTCCGCGCAATTTCGGTCACGTGACCTTTGCAAGCCTGGCATTAACGGAAGATATCGAGTAATTTTGTTGGAGTCAATTAGCAATTGGAAGGAAGAGGGGAAAAATTATGGAATCCATTTTGGACTCCCCTCAATATTTTCCCAATTGCTCGATATCTTCGCTCAATTAATAAACAAATATTGTTAAAAAAACAAAGATTGCGGGATGTTCTTTGTCGTTACCTTTTCAACATCAGTAAAAATATTTTTATAATCGCCAACATTTTTTAGTAACAATTTCTGGTACTGGAAAAATGGAGTGAGATCCCCACTTGAGGGGAGACTGCTGTGGATTTTTTATCTCAAAGTCTGCGAATTTTATTTTTAATAAAGTTAACAATTTTCTGGGAAATGTGGTTCTACTGGCCAGAGGCTGGCGCCTCAAAAATCGTCAAAAAAAGTATTTTTGACATTTTTCAGACGTTTCAAATATAAAACAATGAATGAACAAATGGAAAATATTTCAGTGGTTCGACAGAAAAAAATAAAATGCCAATTTTTTTTCATTTGTAGCTCTCAAAATGTTCTTTTAAGTTTAAAAAAAAAGGAAAATGCTTGCCATAATTAGGACTAAATGATTAATTAAGTAATTGAGGCTTCTCTTGGAGTTCTCAGTCCAATTTTAAAAGTCCCAGCAGTCTCCCCTGAACTCCGAGTTATGATTAGATCAATCATGAGCAGATGTTTGTACAGCTTGATGGTAATTATCTTCAATTCAACTCCAATAGCTGATAAAAATTAACCACAAAATGATAAATAAAATAATTAAAATGACACTACTGACTTGATAAGAGACTTTACGGAATTGCAACCGCTGTTAAGGCGACCGCCGATGTTCCGCCAGTAATTGCTGACAGAATTTTCCTCCCTCCATTGATTATCATTTCATCAACAATCGATTACAATCGATCCCAAAAAAGACCAATTGATAAAAACAAAGTGTCAACTGAAATTAGACTCCAGTCAACATTGTCCAACCGAAAACAATGAGCAAAAAAAAATTAACTAGAGAGAAAGGGCGAGAGAGATTTTCCAGAATTTCCCCCCGGAAAATCCCCAATAAAATCACTCTCTGGATAATTTTTTCTCGTTCTTTTTTTATCAACTTTTGTGCTGACGTCACATTTAACATGCGAGAGGAATTTGCAAATTTGTCATATCGATTGAATTTATTTATGGAATGTTTGTGGGGAATATAAAATGGCGCGTGCAATTGAAGAAAAAAAAGAATTTTCCTCGCGCATGAATAAATCGTGAAGTCTATTTGTTGTTTTATTTTTTTAAACAACTCTTACGTTGATCAATGGATGCCCCAACAGCTGATCGTCTTAAAATTGTTCATTTTCCGTCCAGTGGAAAAATTCGGGGAGTGATTGGACAATATTTTATGGTTTCCTCCCACTCTCGCCGACGAATTGTCGATATAAAATGTAATTAATAGGTTAATAATTAGTATTACCTGGATTGATGTGAGTATAGCAGAGACGTCGTAAGTTGGACTCCAACGGTTCTGCAAGATATCGAGGCAGATGCCACCGTCGGCGTAAACATTGGGGTGAAACATTTTACTAACAAATCGAACTGTGGGAGGTTTATTTGGATACTCTTCTGTGAACTCTATAGTAAGCTTGAAGGTACCGTCCTCGAAGGGTGTGTCGTGAGGTCTGTAAGCCAAAAAATTATAATTACAATAAATTAAACTTGCACTGTCAAAAAATTGCGTCAACTTTCCCCCAGAAGTTCTGCCCCAGGTATTCCTCGAGTCATTAAAATTGTCCTGATTTGGAGGTTTTCTTTTTGTTTACTTCAGAGGTTGTTAAATCAATTGTAAAATAGGTGAACTGTCTAATTGTCCGTTGGCTACTGGAGATTGTTTAGCGGACATTTGGGGGATTAATTGGACTCGGTAGAGGAGTTTTACTCACCCGAAGATAACGGCATTCCAGATCATGATGTTATTGTCAGTGGGAGCACCGGAGACACCAGTTGGTGGATCCTCTTGTAATCTACATCAATTAAAGAAGAATGTACGTGAGTTAACCTGTCATCTGGGAGTTAGGTTATGAAATAATGAGGGATTGTCAGAGAACAATCTGATGATCTGACAGTTAACTAGGGGGCCGCCATTTTTTTTTTTTGGTAATTCTCAGGAAAAATCTCGCTCGTCAATAAAATTTCGACTCAATACGTGGGGAGGAGAGCACGGGGAGAGCAACTGTCCAAAATATCAAGTTGGCTTCGAGCACTTGGAAGTGCTGGCGAGGGTGCGGCGATGAAGATTTTCGGCATTTTTTTTTTTTTCGGGGTTCGTAGCTCAAGACAACTGTATCGAGTCAATTTCATTGGAAAAAATTAGTCCATTGAACTGGAATAAATTGTTGATATTAAAAAAATTGGAGAGCACCATCAGCTCCACTGACGTCCCTAAAAAATAGCCTGGGAATCTCAGGAATTCCTGGATAAATCCGTGACATTTTTTTTCCAAAGTCTGTTCATTAGAATTCCCGAATATCTCATGAAATCCTTTGAAACAAATTGTCACAGAATTTTTTGTAGAGTCCCCTGGGGATTCTACAAAATTCTGTCAAATGCCCGAAAGTCTTGAAATTCTTCGAGCAATTGCCGAAGATCTTGAGAGACTCCAAGACCTGCTGCAGACTCCCTGTGCCAGAAGTCTCCAAATCGCCTTGCCAATCCTCATAACCCCCAAGACCCCCTCCCAGCGGCTGACTATGACGAGCACATGAGTCAGCCCCTGAAATCCAAGTCCCGGCATTTCCATTATCCCAATTACATTTTTCAGCGAGCGTCAGTACAACGAATAATCGATGATTCGATTAAAAACCTCATTAACTATTCCACCAGTGAGCCAGAAGGTCCCCAAGTATCACTAGCAACTCCACAAATAAAAATAAAGTCATTGAGATGGCGTTATACTTGAAATCTAATAATAACCCCGGGACGACGTTGCCTCCGAGGATGACGTCCGACAATTTGCCGAGAGAAATCCCAAACATATGCGGATGAATGATCGACTGTATTCACTTTCTCCAACTAATGTGGATCCCTGAGCCTCCACATCACCCCCTCCCCAATGGCCAATTTCCCTCAATGATTTTAATTAATGGCTATACCTCTTGAAGTCCCTCATGAGTCTTCGTCTGGCTGGTGTAGACATCTCAGTTGCTCCTTGTGCTGCACCCAAACGTCACTCGATTAAAAAAAAATGAAAATTTACTCCCGATGACCTCCAAGTCAACAACTCACGTCTGCACTTGAGTCTATTCTCTTTATCTCTCTCTCTCTCGCTCACTCGTCTCTTGCTCTGAATCAGTCCTCGATAGTCGCGATAATAACAACCTCCAATTGACAAAATTCAATCAGTTCAGCAACGACAATGATCACTTGGCTTTTCCACTGGTGCTTGGCTGGTGTGGGTTGTCCAGCAGCCAGTGATCTGAAACTGTTTTCTCGACTCCGCTAGTTGCGTATGAAAAATCTCACCTCACGGGGCCTTTTGTCAGCACCGAAGGCCGCCCTCTTTGCACAATATACCGTTAGGCGTACTCCAAACTTTGTGAAGTTGCGTTGAGTCGCGATTAATCGAGGCAAATCCAATGGAATTATGGCGAATAATTTTGATAATGGTGACTGGTGTCTCGTTATATCCCGTTGAGATCTTTGTTCACGACTCCCACACCCGTAACACCAACTGAGAATGCGTATTATGACGTTCCACGAGCTCGAGTTGAGGCCACTACACGCACACACTCACACGGACAACGAAAATTTGCTTCTTGTCTTTTGCTACACACCAGCAAGACCCCTGCCAAAACGATCATGAACGTAAGGAGAAACCAGCTGAGCACTGAACTACAGCAGTTGTAGAGGGCAACCAGTGGAGACTTTTGTTGGGATCATTGACGTCACTCGGGGATTTTGGCCCAATTGGAGTGCTCCGGCTGGGGGCGAAGCGTCGACGGGGGAGCCACCAGCAGGTTCTCAACAATTTCACCAATACTGAGAGACGTTTTTCCCTGCTTTTCGCTAGGAAGTTGACGCATTTGTCTGGGAATTTTGGCATTCCTGGGTCTGCTCCAAAAAAGAAACCAAATAATCGGCCATTTTGGTGTTTGCTTTACGGGAATAACGTGGCTAAGAGCCCCTTGTAAAGCAAAATGAAGTAAGTTTCACGGCCTTCGGGTGAAAAAGTAATCCAAGTGGTGATGGACAATCGTCCATGATTTTATGGAAATATTTTTGTTTTGTGATTGATGATATGGTCGGCCATAATTCTGCGATTATCTTTTCAGGATCGGTCTCTGCGCGTACAGTGGGTACAAAATCTACCCCGGACATGGAAAAACCATGGTCAAAGTTGATGGAAAGGTAAGGTTTCTGGGGTTTCACGAGGGATGTACGGGATTTTGTCTAGACTGAAGAAGACAATCCATTGTCTTGTCTTCATCAGGGAATTTTAATGATGGAGATGGAGGCTCAACGTGACAACTCTGACATAACCTAACTTTGTTGTTGTCCTTTCAGACCTTCACTTTCCTCAACTCCAAGTGTGAGGCCGCTCACTTGATGAAGCGTAACCCCAGGAAGGTCACATGGACAGTCCTCTACAGGTATTAATGATTTAATCTTATGGGTTTACGTCGCAATTGAAGGGAATCCCCGGATTTTCGGAGCCCAGGGGCACTCTAATTAGTCGTTTTGACACTTCTCCCCCAATTATTTTCATCAAACAATCAATTCTTCAATTTTTGTGCTCTCCCAGGCGCAAGCACAAGAAGGGCCAGGAGGAGGAGCAGGCCAAGAGGAGGACTCGTCGTACCCAGAAGTTCAACCGAGCTATCGTGGGCGCCTCCCTCACCGACATCCTGGCCAAGCGAAACATGAAGCCCGAGATCAGGAAGGCCCAGAGGGAGCAGGCCATCAAGTCAGTATAAAATATCAAAATCAGAAAGCACTTCTAGAACTTCTCAACTAGACATCTGTTCCTCTGTCACGAACAATCAATTGGTGACAGATTTCAGTGAGTCTTAGAGAAAATTCTCGCGGGCTGCTTCACCCAGAATTGTAATCCTCGATAACACTGTCTGGCTTTGCGGGCTCAAACATTTAATATTATAAACAATATGTTAAAAATTATTTTGTCAATGGGACAGCAGTTCCTCGACAACGAAGCTGTCGAGGAGCTGGGCAATTTTTTTGCTCCTCCTCTTGGCAAATTCCTTGAGGACGAGGTAATCGGTCAATAGCATTGACCAAGTGCACTCGACGATTGTCCAGGTGCTAAGAATTTTTTTGTGCCAATCCAGGGTCGCCAAGGAACAGAAGAAGGCCGCCAAAGCAGTGAAGAAGGCAGCAGCTCCTCCCAAGACAAAGGCCACCGCCAAGAAAGACAAAGCCGCCAAGGTCACGCAGAAGGCCGCGCCGAGGGTGGGAGGAAAGCGATAAATTTTTCTGTTTTAACGATTAAAAAATATAAAAATAAAGTGTGCGAATGACACGCGAAACGTGAGTAACTTTTGTCGTAAAACTAGAAGAGCTATCTTCACAAATTTATTTTCAACGGTTTCTAGGCTTGTCATTTTTTTTATTAACAAAATAAGTTCCTCCGGAGAAAGGCTTTGTGATAAGTTGAGGGAATGACGGGTCGAGAAAAGGGGACCTGGGGATTATTTACAAGTTGCGGAAGACGCCCCGAGGGTAGGGCTAGTTTTTGGAGCCCTCGTTCAATTCTCTCTTCAGGATCGATAATTTAGTCAGGGCCAGGTCCCGCCAGGCGCGCCGCTCCTGGAGCTTCTCCAGGGGGCAAATTTCCTCGAGCTGTTTAGACACATTTTCCGCCTCCTTCCCCACGAATCGGGGCGTCGGGCCGAACGTCTGACTCACGTCGTAGATTGATTTGTTGTAGGTCTCGCAGTATTTTTTCATTCCTGAAAAATGTTTTTGGAAAATTAAGGGAAATGAGTGGAACTTTTAACGTCATCGGGGAATTTTCCTGATTTTTCTCCCTAGATCCCTTCAAATTCCCCAGATTTCACATTTTCTGGCGCTTTTCTTCCTTGGGGAATTACGCACGCGAGGAACCATGAAAAATTATGATTTTGCAATGAAAAAAACCGCCATAATCTCTCATTAAGCGGTAATTAGGCGTGATAAGTGTCCAATGCCGATAACCGCTGATAATTATCGAAGTATAATCACAGCCTGAACTCCCTAGACCTTCTGGTCGATGTAGACAAGATGGCGGTCGAATTCCCTTACGAAAAAAAACTAATTATTATTCCTACGCACACAGTACATACTTGAGACCTAATTATCGTCTGATAAGAGATTATAACGCTTTGTTTAACTCCAATATTATAATTTTTCATGCTCCCCCACGTGAGTAATTCCCCGAGAACGAAAAACTACAACAAAATGTGATATCTGGGGGATTCTGGAGAATCTAGGGAAAAAATGGAAAATCGTGGGAAGACGGCCCCTAAGAATTGAAGTCTAATTTTATTATCAACTAGAAACATTTAATTGAACTTGTAGTGCAGTCTGGAAGTGCGAAAAAAATTTTTGGAGCTCGAGATGAATTTTTTTTGGATGAAATAGGGGGAGGAGGACTCAGGAAAGGATTTACCTTCAGCATTGAGATGCGCAGCTTCGAAGGCACCCAAGAAGGCATACCGCATTCCCAGACCTTCACTCATGACAATATCGACATCCTTGACACTTAGAATGCCGTCGTTGACGAGCCTCCAGGCCTCGTTGAGAATTGCATACCTGAAAGTGATTTTTTTAGTCTGACTCGGGCTGGAAAATAAGCCAACGATTGCCGTACTGTATTCTGTTCAGAGCAAAGCCATCGATCTCCCTGGTGAACACCACCGGCGCCTGACCTATCTCCTCCATGATCGCCTTCACCTGCTGCGGAATCTCCGGCTTCGTCCAGGGGCTCGGGACAATCTCCACCAGTGGCACGTAATAAGGCGGGTTAACCTGAAAATTAATTTTTTTAGCCCCAAAAAAAATCATCTGACGCCATCTTCCCCTGGATTTTCCTCCGGGAAGTGGAATACTCCGGTCGAGTCGGCTTCGATCCCTCAAAATTCGAGATTTAGTATTTTTTTTAATACAAAAAATAGTTCTTCGCTGAATTCTGAATTGAAAATTTGGTATCCCGATTTTTTTTTTGATAAAATGAGGTTAGGATTAGCTGAAGTGACTTGTATTGATTGCTCACTTTATCGTGGTAATCATGTCAACATCGGGGGCATCGATAAAACCCAACAAGTGCGTTATCTCGTTGTTATCAAATCATACAATTGCGCAATGACCTTCTTCCGATAGCCAGTTCTCTCAGAACTACCACACCGAGAGAGAAAAAATTGGTATTTTTCCAGAAATCCAAGTACTCCTCGAGATGATTTTTTTCAGTCAGTGCAATAAAAAGAATTGTCTCCAATTTTTCCTCGTAGAAAATTGTCTCCAATTTTTCCTCGCAGAAAATTGTCTCCAATTTGTCCTTGTTACGAGGAAAAATTGGACATCAAACTGTAAATGCAAGAATTCCTCACAGGATGGGACACAACGACTTGCGCCCGATGTTTGAGGCCCTCGGTGAACTTGGACGGCGTGAACGTCGACGTCGACGAAGAGAGGATTGTCCGGTCGTCTACCACTTTATCCAGCTCCGCGTAGAGCTTCTTCTTCAGCTCAAGATTCTCCGGGACGCACTCCTGAACGAGTCTCGCGTCCTTCACGACCTCCGCAAGGCTCGACGTCCCTGGAAAATTCCGCAGTTCAATTTGCGTTTTCATTCCCAGCGGAAAATTACTCAACCCACACTCGCGAACTGTCAAGAGTTTGTTTATCAATTAAAACATCTCAACTTCGTTGACAATCTGATAAAGTTGCTCTCGTTCTGTCGCTTAAAAAATTAATTTCTCCTTTTATATTTTTATTTTTCTCCCTCTGGAGAAGTGACGGGAATTGTCAAGAGATATTCCCCAATTTTTTCATCAAAACTTTTTGTAAAAAAATTCTTTTACACTTCTTGAATTGCACACTCGCCGGCAGTAATTCGTAAAAGACCAACGACTTCACCTTTGATGAACGAAAATTGTTGATCAGCTGTGAACGATCCCCGAAGGAGTTTGCCAGCCTCCAGTCTCTTCAGCTGCTGATGAATATCCTGGAGGGCATTGTCAATCTGCTCTTGGACAATATCATAAATAGTGACCCTGTAGCCGACACTTGCGAAGAGCATCGACCAGCTCCTGCCGATGAGGCCACTGGGGAAAAAATGGATTCGTTAATACCGAACTTCGAGGACGCCATTTTAACTATTTCCCCACCTGCCGATGATCCCAATTTTCTCGTTCCTAGCCATTTTTTGTTGTTGTTTGAGGTGGGGACTTCTGGTTGTCGCGATTAAAGCGGCGGGACAGCGGCTGTACTTTGATGACGAGTGTCTTGGAGGAACTGCTGTTGCTTTGCTCTACCTCTATTTATATCCTATCAGTTTACGCAATCCCCTCCAGATATTCCGACGAGTCTGTTATCGAAGTCATCGCCTGTCGCCTACTGATGACTATTGAGAGCAGCAAAATATTCCTGCAGAGTTGGATTTTTGCCGAGGGTAGACATAAAAAAAATTGTCGTCTCTCAAAAAGGGAAAAAAAATTGCCAAGCATTTTTTCCTCTTGAAGTAAGCACTTCCTTGAACATTATTCAATTAAGCTCACTCGAGGTTATTTACAACATTTACCGACATTTGCATAAAATAAAAGTAGCCATTTGTTTTATTTTTGTTAAGATTAGATGAACAATTACTTTTCAAGGATTATTTCAGTTTATAAATTTGCGTAATTGAATTAATGACGTGTCGCAGTCTCCCAGGAGTACTTTAATTACGGTACTGATGTATTTTATCAGTTTTGTCAGATGATTTATTGGACGAGTGCTGTATCTCGTTATTTTTATTATCAGAATGCGAAGTATGAGGAATTATCTGGACGTCGGATTTTTGCGTGCAATGAGGCTTTTTCCGCATTCTAAGAAGGTAATAGTGATATCTGTAAATGAAAGTGTCGAGTATTTGTAAGACTTCGGTGGTAATAATTACGAATATTTCCTGAGTCCACGAAAAACTTCGGATGAGTCATGCGTAGTTCGAGTGGTTTGATGAGCATTTACTGAATAAATTGTTGATTATTCTGGAGTATCCAGCCTGGCAGTCCCCCGGAGTCCGTCGTCGCCGGAATCATCGACCCCAAGCAGTCATAAATCCCCCAAGCAACAATCTAACCCCAAAAGAATTAAACAACAAATAAATCCCTCATCTCCAAAAAAAAGTCCCCCAATTTAATCTGACCCTCCGCAACTAAGACCCCGAAAATCTCCGTTCCTAGGCGATCCACGAAAATCGTCATGAGGACCTTTTTCGTAGCTCTCCCATCGCTCTCCAAAAAAGGTCCCATCAAAAATCGTGCTACCTCCCCTCAGTCCCCAGCAATCCCCCAAAAACCCCTCACTGCTGTGCCCAAGAACCCAGGGCCCTCACTTGCCTCCGGTGAACCCTCAAAAAACAACTAACGAGGAACCCACTCACCCAGGGGATTCCCGCTGTCCGGGCTTCTTGAAACTCCCCACTCCTCCGCCGCCCTCCTCTGCTGCGAGTCTCCATGAAAAAAACCCAACACAACGAGAGCTGTCCCACGATTGGTCGACTTGGCACGCTTCGTTCGGGGAAGAACCGAGCGTTGTTAATCAAGGCCTTGAATGACGTATCACCCGATAACCACGAATTGCAAGACAGTCCACTAGGTGAGTCCAATAACTGCGTATCATACTGTTCGTGTTTCCCCAACCGACTGCATCCACCCAAAAACTTCAGTCTCAAGTCCTCTGACATCGAGTCGTCCCACCGAGTGTCTCTAACCAAAACATCTTCCACTCGCCTCCTTCCTCGCGTTCAGTTGAAAATCAATGGGCAATCATGCCTGAGAAGTACGACAATATCAATCTCCTGCACAATGCACTCGCCGACACCCAGAGCTTCTTCAACTACGGTAATTTGTCTGAGTTTAATTAATTTCATGTGGTGAGTGTGGAGGGACATCGAGAGTCTAGTGTCAGTATTGGGCATGCGCGAGGGGCATGTCCAGTGGTTGTCCAACGGTCCCAGGGGTCCAGGATTCCCCCTTTCAGGGGATTCCAACGAGAATAGCATTTTTTTGCAACTTCTGATGATGCTTCTCCTCTCTTCTCTTGCCTCTTTCCCAATTTCGGGCGACTTTTGGATCTCATTCACGAATTATTATTATTATTATTATTATTATTGATAGGATTAATTAGGGGCGGCTACAGGTCCAGACAGCCAAAAATTGATACACAACTTGTGTTGTTGATCTCCAGGGGCCCTCGCCTGGAAAAAAACTGCAGAATGCGGAATTTTGTGGTTATTTTTAGACTGGGTAATTTGAGGTTTTTTTCTTTGTTGGCAGATATTTCAATCGCTTCGGCTCACATGCCCGTGACAACCCCCTACATGAGCTCGCCGGAGTCCTCGAGCATGGCCTCCCCGATGCAGGTGTCGTCACCTGAAGACCTGGACTTCCTCGGGTCGTACAATGAGGGGTCTCTCATGAGGCTGGGGGAACCTGGAGGTAACCTCGTCGCTATTTTCTTGAGGAATTTCGTTGAAATTGGATTGATTTTTATCTGGACAATTTATTCAATTCTTTTCTTTTTTTTGTTGAAGTCTTCACTGCCGAGCCCATGGGCATGCCCGAGATCAAAATCCTGGATCAGCCGGTGGAGAAGTTTCGATTCAGGTACAAATCGGAGATGATGGGGACACATGGGAGCCTGTCGAGTGCTAGCTCGACGTCCAGGAGGAAGCGACAAGTGCCAACTGTCAAGGTTCGTTGAATTCCTGGAGATCAGTGAATGACAGGAGAACAAATTAATGTTTTTCCATTGAAGGAATTGTTTTTCATGTTGTCCAAATATTATTTTCCCTTTTTTTGGCTGTTCAATGTCTGAATGACAAGCAAAGATAATTCTGGTGTCCCTTGAAGATAAATCAATGATCTTCCGCCCGGAGTGTCCTCGAGGCCTCGAACTCCAGATGAAATTCTCAATTTCCAGGTGTTGAATGCAATTGGAAAAATGATAGTCCGCTGTACAATTGTAACGAAGAACGAGAACCGCCGAATTCCACACGCCCACCACCTGGTGAAGCGCGAGGGCAACAGCGAGAGTGACACACCATACGAGCTCGAGGTATCCGAGGAGAACGACTACGTCGCCTCCTTCGTGGGAATGGGAATAATCCACACAGCCAAGAAGCACATTAAGAACGAGTTGATAAAGAAGATGCAAGCGGAGAAGTTGGAGGAGATACGTCGCAGGGATCCGAGCAGAACGTCCCTGACCGTTCGCGAGAATACGGAGATAAGGATTGAGGCGGAGGCTGCGCAGAAGTGGATGGACCTGAACAGCGTGGCCCTGCGCTTCCAGGCGTTCGTGCGCAACGAGCACGGGGTGATGGAGCCGAAGAGTAACCCGGTCTACTCGCACACGATAAACAACTTGAAGAGCGCCTTAACCGGGGAGCTGAAGATCTGCAGAATTGACAAGAACACGAGCAGCTGCGGTGGTAACGAGGAGGTCTTCCTCCTCGTGGAGAAGGTCAGCAAGAAGAACATTAAGATCAAGTTCTTCGAGTTAGACGAGAAGGACAACGAGATCTGGACGGATTATGGCAAGTTCTCGGAGCTCGATGTCCATCATCAGTACGCGATAGTCTTCAGGACTCCTCCTTACAAGGACCGGGATATCACCGAGGCGAAGACTGTTTACATTCAGCTGGAGCGACCAACGGACGGCTACTGCTCGGAGCCCATGCCCTTCACATACAAACCCACGAGCAATCTTCTCCAGAGGAAGAGGCCGAGGATCCAGTCGTACTCGGAGAGTATGGACTTGTCCAGTGGCGTTGACTCGACAACGACAATGTCCAATAATATTTTTGCCACCTGGAGGCACGACTCCCTCACCCCCAGCGAACGATCAGCTGAGCTCAGGAAATTGTTCAACGAGAAGTGCGACTCGGCGGACTTTCAGGAGTGCATGGATAATCTTGATCTCGAGGAGTACATGAAACTCAGCGAGCCTTCGTCGAACTTCAAGTCTGACTACTGCTCGGATGGGCCCAAGCGTCGCGCCAGCCCGGACGGACCCAACTTTGCTGGGGATATTTTGAGACAGGCCGTGGAGGCGTTGAAGAGGGAGTTGAGGATTGATGGGAGTGTCGTCAAGATGTTGAAGGAGAGGACAGCCTATGGGGATACACCACTGCATTCCGCCATCCGTCATGGCCAGAGGGATGTCACCAAGTGAGTAATCCAGGATATGGTGGGTTGGATGGGGTCTTGTGAGAGTATTCCCAGACAATAAATACCAAAATCTCATTAGCGAATGGTTTTAACTCACCCAATTCTCCCCAAATCCGAATTTTTCTGGTCAGTAACTCCACGAGATCGCCTGACAATCTCCTCACACGAACCCATCCCTCAGGGCTCCCTACATAACCTCAAATAATAAATCAATTTTAATTACAATGACAGGTACATCCTGACTCTCATCGCCGGCTGTCCAGAGTTGAATGATCTCGTGAACCTGGAGAGCGCCTCGGGGAAGACTCCCCTGCATTACGCGGTTATCCTGAATCAGTCGGCGATTGTGAAAGCCCTTTTGCTCCTGGGGAGTAATCCGAACGCCTGCGACAGTCACGGATGTTACCCGCTTCACGAAGCCGTGAAGAAGCCGAGCCATGCGGAGTGTGTGGAGGCTCTGATAAAGGGAAACGTCGACATTGAACGACACGACGACGCTGGCTGGACTGCCCTCCATGTGGCCGCTGAGGCAGGCTGTGTGCGAGCTGTTGAGTTGCTGATCAAAGCTGGGGCTGATGTCAATAAGTCAGAACATTCCTATGGACGAAGTGCTCTTCATATCGCGGTAGAAGGAGGCCACATCAACGTCGTCAGGTATTTCATCATTATCCCCAATTTTCAGCGCATTGTCGGCGCACGGTTGGCCCAATGTCGGCGCAAGGTTCGTCCAATGTTGGCGCAAGGCCGGCTCAATGTCGGCGCGTTATAATTGGAAACCTAGTCACCCGGTCGATGCCATTTTCGAAGGACATCCTAATTCTAGCTATTTCAATCCATTTGGAGATTTTTTTTTCTTTTTTCAGTAGATAAATAATGACAAATGATTAATAGTTCAGTTGGTGATGTGTTTAATATTGTTGCTAGGTATTTCCTGGAGAAGACAAACGTCGACGTGAATAAACAGAACTTCGGGGGTAATACTGCACTGCATGCCGCGGTTGTTGACACTGGAGCTTGTGCTCGGGAACTCTGTAAATTGCTGACCAAACATGGGGCGGATCCGTCCATCAGGAATAATCAGAGGGCGTCCAGCAGCCACGCCAATGATGGCGAGGAGGAGGTCAATGGGTCCGAGGACATCAAGCAGGAGTCTGACTCCAATGATGAAGATGACGTCGATGGACAGTCGTCGTTCGATCTCGCCTCTGGGAACAAGGGGCTCCTGCATATTCTGTCGTCCAGGGCGGAGGCCAATCAGGAGGAGGTCGAACTCAAGATCAAGGAGGAAATCATGGAGACCGATAATGAGGGGGAACTTGAGTGGCTCGAGCTGGATCAGATCACCGATTTGGGCAGCATCTTGGAGAGCAATAACGGGTGGAAAGCTCTTGCCCAACGACTTGGGTGTCATACCTTCCTCTCGAATTCCCTGGAGAAGTCCGGCGCCAGTCCTGCCTTGACGATACTCACTTTTGCACAAGTAATCATAATTACAAATTATTTATTTATAATTATTTCTTGATATTCACAAATCGTTTCAGTTTTGTCATTCATTGGAAGTATTGTTTTTTTAATTGGCATTATTTTAATGAGACCTATTGTTTTAATTGTTTTAAAGGTTCAGGGATTTACAATGAGCACTTTACTGGACCTCCTCACCGACCTGGAGCAGAAGGAAGCCGCCAAGTACGTCGAGGATATCATAAAGAAAAAATCCGGAGTCCAGGGCTGATATTAAAATCATCTGTTGATAATTTTTTTTCATATGCAGATTGCGCAGAACTTATTATATTTTTTCAGGAGTTGTTAGATAAGTATTATCAAATCATTTTGTTTACAAAGCTTGAGGATTATGCAGTGTAAAAATTATGTCAAGTGATGGATTAAATAAACTAATTTTCGGAAACTGGGGCAAATTATTCTCGCCCAGTCGCTTCACTTTACAAATTCCGATTGAGATCCCGAAAAATCTGAGCAATCCGTTGAAAATATTTGGTAATTAATATGTTGCAATGACAAACGGCTGATTAAAACTAATTTGTTTATATTTTTTTATCGTACAAAGATACCTTAATTTGACTAAATAATTCTGCCACTGCATTTGGTTAGATTGTAATTGTCCACGAAATGGGTTTAAAAAAGATTAATTTCTTTATTTCAATTTTCCCCTTATCATCCCTCATTATCTATCTACTCTACAATATTTACAATTATCCACAAAAATGCAAGAAGTCATTAAAAAACATCTGAAGAATGCCGGCAATAAATTTCCTCTGATTTGCACTGCTCAAAAATTAAAATTAAAAACAAATGCGAAAAAAAAGTAATTGAAAACTGCCCGACTATTTACGAACCATCAGCCGGCCTTGGTGAGCTCCTTGAAGATGTCGTTCCTATGGGAGTTCAAACATTCAAAGAATTTAGTGAAGAACTGGTGAGCCGACAGCTCTAGATGAGCTTTCCTCCTCAAAACAGCCTCAAACTTCTCCCTGGCCTCCGCCAATTCGCTCTCCATCCCCTGGACATCCGGCCACATCTGCTGTAGCTCCTTAATCTCCAGCTGGACCTTCTGAATGGACTCCTGCCACTTATTGACCTCCTCCTTGGCCTGCTCCTTCAACTTCTTGATGCACTCCCTGGTCTCACTGTTCCTCAACACCATTTCATTCTTCTCCTGGTCCATAATCTTGATTCTATCGAGCAGACTCTCCAGTTTCGTGGAATGTTTATCAATGAACGTTCGATAGTTCTTCAGCTCTTTCTTGATGGTGCCCTTGCGATTGCCGATGGTTTCCGCCTTTTGCTTGAGCGCCTCGACCATTTCCATCGTGGGAAATGTCTCCGGCAGCATGAGCTCATCCAGATCCCCAGCGACATCCTTGCCAACATCAATGACAATGTACCTGTTGAATGCCAGAATGGCCTTATCAAATTGATCCCGAAAATTGGAGACTTTCAGATCCATAGCCCACGCCTCCTTCTGCATCTCCTCAAGATGGTCGTCGAAGCTGTTCATGTAGCCCTGGATCTGGGTGCACTGGTGGACAATCTCATCGCGCTCAGCAATATTCATTGCCTGCTGTTGTACAATCTCCACGAGTTGGCCATGTTTTTCCTCGTACTTTTGCCTCTCCACATCAAACATCTGGAACTCATTGTCCAGCTGCTCAATTTCCCCCTCGATATTGTACAAGTGCTTCGCCTGGGCTGACGAGTGGGTGATCTGCTTGCCCTCGTCGGCAATCAGCATCTTTCGTTTCTCCTTGAGCTCATTCAGTCGATCAGTGATCAGCTGATCCTCCTCGAGCAGCTGCTGTTCGTTTCTCATGAGCACCTCAAGCTCAGCCTGAGCTCTCTCCATGTCCTCCTCGGTTATTCCACACTGGTCAGCCATTCCGTCGATGTACTTGTCCTCGAGGGCCTTCTCCTCGTCCTCCTTCCCATCGTTCCAGACTTTGTAGAGCTCTAGGAGGGAGACGAAGAGACTTTTGTTGATTACCTCTCCCTCGTCGCCGTCGTTGAAGGGCAGAGCATTCAGCTGAAACGTCTGGTTGGCAAAGTCCTTGATCTCGCAGATCTCCACTAGCCACGAGAGCCAGCCCAGGACGTGGGGGAATGAGTGCATTGTGTTGGCGGTTTTCAGCCAGGATTTCGCCATTGCTCCGGGGTAGTGAAGTTTTTTCGCCATCTTTGGGAGCTCTTCCATGTAATTTGTGAGGTTCAGCTCTTGCTTGAACTCGAGGAGCTTCAGCAGAAAGTCGGAGCCGTTTACGAAGATCTTCAGGGAGACGGGCTTCACACTGCCTGAGGGATTCAGCATCGAGGACTTTTGGATGTCTCGGAAGAAGTTGTCGATTCGGGAGAGCATTAGGTTCTGGTAGGTCTTGTCGTTCAGGGGTCGGGTGTCTTTCTTGGGACCTTTGGTGCCCCCCAGGGCATTCGCACGCTCCGCTGAGGGGGAACGACCTCTTGCCAAGCTGCCAATCTCCGAGGGAGGACGCAGGTTCGTCACTGGAGTCGCTGGGGAGACAGGAGGACAATATTTGTTTTACTGGAATTGTCTGGGGATGAAGAGACAGGCAAAGTGGACACTTCCATTTTGTTTTAGCTTACAATTCCTTTCGTCAAGAAAATTGACGGGAGTTGGGGGATTACTTCGATTTTATATAGGGGGACATGGTTGAAGTGTCCATTTTGCCATATCTCCAACATTTGGGGGACTATTGGAGTGTCAGTTGCTCTTGATAATGGTAGTCACCTGTAGCTCTGGCTATGGAGGGTCTGATGCTCGCCCTCTCGATGGAATCACTTCGAATCCTGGGTCTGGGGATCTGCGAGCCATCCCCCACTGAAGATCCTCTCGTCTTCAATGTCTTCCGAGTGTCTGGACGAGCTGAGCCCTTGTCGCCCAGTGTCGACACTCGCACTGGATTCAGGGAGGATTTACGTCCCACAGACGTCGGTCGCATCTTCTCAGGATTTAGGGGGTCTAATCAGTAATTGATCTTTGATAAATCAGCGCGAGGTACTCGGAATTATCGGGTACAACGCGGAAAGTACCAATCACTTTCAAACTCAGAGAACAGTTACGGCCACTGACATCAACTGACATCACACTAGCGAATGAAAACTGGAGGGAAAGCGTCGGTTGGAAGCCCACTGGTGGCTCCCTCTCCTGGTAAATCAGGAGCTCATGCCTCCACGGTACTCCCCGCGGGAAATTAACTGATTATTTTCGCTAATTCGGGGGTGAAGAGCAACAATTACACCCCCAGCCGCCCCCAAATAATGAACCTCTTGATGAGTCAGTCGTCTCTTGATTGGATCTCCGGAATTTCTGATATATCCTCAGGGTTCCCACGCGTGCCGTGACACAGATGCTGCGATCAGCTGATGGGCTCAACAGTTTCAGTGAAACGTGTTGAGGTGGTCGAGGAGCACAGCAAGTGCCAAAAATTGGGAGATAATGGGACGATCGATTTACGCTGAGGAGAGTCTGCTCAATTACTTGGTTAGCCTGTCGGAGCTGGACAGTTACACTGTCGGCCTCATCCTCGGACAGGTTTGGACGCTTTCTTTGGGGGGTTTAGGGCCTGGGGTTAGCCCCACCAGATGTTGACAGCAGATCCTCGAGGAGCTAATCCTCCAGGCAAAATTGCACTGACTTCTTTGTCCAACTCATGCGAGGAAAAATTAAAGATCTAGATATTAAAGTAGAATAAAGAACTGGAGAAATTAATTCCAGAGACAATTTCATTTTCATTCTGTGTAGAGCACAGATCAACGAGATTATGTCATCCACTTGGCGAGGACTCCTCCACCGGCTCCTAAGGATGTCATCGAGGAGACTCTCATTGGGTCGTCCACGAATGTCCAGCAGGAATCACCAGTGAAGTCCATCAAATCCGTGAAGGACGTCCCCAGCAGTTGGGTGGCAGATCATGCAATTCACGTGAGACAAAATTGCCCTCGAGGGGCAAAATAAATTAATAAAAAATTAGAAACAATTGAGGGGGATCCCCAGGACTCTCCCTTTTTGTTTTTATGAAAAGAAAATTGTAAATTTGTTTTCGTTCTTCGTTCTCTCTCCCTTTTTGTGATTAGTCTCCCATTAAGACCGGTTTTTCACTAGGTCACGAGAATGCTACCAGGAGGAATGTGGGTCCTGGGGATTTTTGTCGTGGGCCCCAGCGATTGTTTCAGCGACAGCGATTCCACCCAACGACTGAAGTCCATTATTTCCTCCCTTCACAAGAACTTCGAATCTAATTCCTGTCTATATGGAAACAATCCACGGGAGAGTCTCATCCTGGCATTCAACAGCTCAACGAAGGGGTAATTAATTAATTAATGATTTTAATTAAAATCTTCTCGCCGGAAATGTTCAGAATTTTTTTCATTCCACTGACAACTAGAAAATGGCGGCGAAGAGTCTGGACAAAATGTCTCCAGATGTTTATTAGAGTCGAATCCCTTAACAGATAATTATAATCTCAATTGTCCTCAATATCCTCAATTGTTGTGAACAAAATGGCCGCTTCCAGACTTGTCTGCAAGTCCTTCGACGTCAAATTGAACAATTCAATGAGGAATGCGGATTGGAAGTTCCAGCCGAAAATCACAAAGTGGTATCAACTGGAGACGAGACTGGACTTCGATCAGATATTTCCCATTGTCGACGGCCAGGAGTCGGAGACCCTGAAGCAGCAGCTGCAGAATATCCTGAAGGACGTGGCGAACGTCGTGAACTCCTCCCTCGTGATCATCGAGGGGGATCGCCGATCCTCTGACGACCTCGTCGAGGCTATCGGCAATCAAAAGAAAAAAGAGACAAAGCAAGCCAAGGGCAACGAGTCCGATGCAAGTGATAAATCCCTTCAAGCCGCCATCTACACTCCATGCGTAAGTGAAAGGAATAACAATTTTAACCAACAAATTAGCAACAAAAAACAATTGAACCAGACTTGACGACAGGTCAACAATGAATTAAGTGGTTCAATGGTTTTTAATGAATACCTCGGAATCTCTTGGAGATACCAAAATTTTGGTTATCACCTTTTTTGTGCGGAAAATCGAGAGCTACAAAAAAGATATTCACCAAAATTTTGCTATCTCCCTCGGTTTCGGAGATATCCTGCGAGAAGTAAATTGACAGGTCACTTGAATATTTTGGAGCTGGAAGTAATTACTTTAATTACAGTCGAAGCAGTCGGAGAAGGAAATTCGAGAGGTTAATTGCGTGGCCTCGATAAGATTGATAGGGCAGATTGCCAGCAGGACTTTTGTCCATCAGAAATCGACCGTCGCCGAGGCAACTGACGCGATTAAACAGGACATCCTGAGGTCATTGGCGAGTCGGCTGGAGATGCACTGGGATAGTTTGCTGGAGGAGGAAAACGAATTACCAGAAGGTAAACATCGACAGGTCTACCCTGACTAGTCGCCGTCTGCTACCGGGAAGGGTAGGAAAATTAATCAGAAACTGGTGTCAATTATTCCAGACAATGTGACTCTTCATGAACCTCCTAGAAGAGTTCTCGTTGCTCTTCCTAAGAGTCGTATAACGTTATCGGACTATTTGTTCCCCGGGGAAGGCCCCCAGGAGGCCCTCATCTCCCTCCAGGAGCTCCTGGACCTCGAAGTCCAGGAGAGCAGTGTCCAGAAGGAATTGGAGTTGCAAGTTGGTGAGTTCGTTGTCCCCTGGCGCAAAAGCTAGAAAAAAATCCCCCCCAATTTCCCAGCAATCTCCAGCTGCTCTGGCTTCAATCCTCCTCCACATTCTGTTGATCTCTGGATTTCTGGAGAAATCCGGAAAGAAATGAAAAAGCTTGCCCTGCTTTTCCCACAAAATGTTTTAGAAGATTCTATTGTTCACAGATCCCTCAGAATTCTACTGTCAAAACGAGATGAAGAGCGAACCAACTGAACATGGCAAATTCACTGACAACAATCAGTTAATTATGTACGTCTCAGGCCTGGCGGCTGCACTACTTGTCCTCACAGCTGCCATTATCATAAATTATCTGTACTAATTTCGACCCTGCAATGCCAAATCGAAGTTACATTTATCATTTATTGTTTTTTACATGAAAAAATTATTAATGGAAAATAAAACGAGCTCTGGAAGAGAATATTATCGTTACATATCGCATGGTAAATAGCTTTCCACATTTTTAATTTTTGTTTGTTAAACAAAACTATACTGCGGAAAAATCAGACAAGTCGTCCTCACGGACTTTTCTTCCGGGGGTTGAATACAATTTTTATGCCAAAATGGACGAAAGCCAGCGTTTTTAACAGAAGTGAGGTTAGAATGCTCACTTTCCGTCCATGCAGGCAGAAATTAGTGGATTTCTCACCTAGGGAGGAAAGGAGACACGTCGTCCTCACGGGCTAAATTACCACCCGAGCAGCGGGCGGGGGTTGTAAGCACGTGGGGAATGCTTGTCTGACTTTTCTTCCGGGGGTTGACTACAATTTTTCTCCCAAAATGGACGACAGTCAGCGTTTTTAACCCAAGTGAGGTTAGAATGCTCACTTTCGGTGCATTCAGGCAGAATAATTTATTGGGAAATCCTTGGACAATGGAGAACATCGGGGGGACGAATCAATAATATATTCATTCATTGTTCAACTTGCATTTATATTATAATAGTCTTTCTAATAATATTTGTATAATATAATAGTAGTATATACACGTAGAGTCATCTCACAACTTATGTACAAAAGGCGAATTAAAATTGTGACCAATCACTCTGCTCCAACAATTAATTAATTAACATTAAATCCTCGCATCGATGAAGGGTATCAATGTAAATGACTGATTTACGAGTGTTGACTTGAAAATAGTCTGACAAATTATCGGATTTATACACGAGTCATGCATCAAAAACAAAATGGAGAATTAGCAGTTGCATGAAATTACAAGAGATACAAAAGAAAAATTACTTCACAAGAGTTACAAGAATTATCAGAATTATCAGGCAGTGGTTTTAATTGTATTTGTCAGTTTCATATTCTCGTATATCTTTATATAATTCTTCACTTATATATATGTAAAACATCGAAATGCACAGCGCCCGCATTTCCGAAAAATCTCACTCCTCTTCTGGTCGTTTTTTAACATTATCATTTTTTTTATTTCTCTCTCGTTAGACCATTGACAAATTATCCTGGAAGTTTCGCGACGAATTTACATTTTCAGGTGATTATTTACATAAATATCTCTTCTCGTTCTATAACACTGTACAATAAACATTCCCCAAGTGATTACTCCCGGAAACAATCTCGGTAATTTCATTCTGTAAATTATTCACATTTTTTGGCCTCCATTTTATGCTTCAAGGGCCGGGCGTAATGATTGCTCACCTCGGGATCTCCGTCACTGATTACTCGTGAAATGATGATCAAATCCTGAGCAGACGCCATTTCCGACGTGCAGAAATCAGGCACGGACGCCGGAAATTATGTTTGGTTATGATTTGATCATTATTTTTCTTGTAATTAGTCACGGGGATCTCGAGGTTACGAACTATTACACCCGGCCCTTAACATCGACACAATATTCCCTCAAAATTATATTTTACAGGTGAAAAAAATCGTTCGGCTCGCCAATATCTCGTGATTAAGATTTTGTTTATGTAAATTTTATTATCCGAGCGTTTTGAGGGCCGTCTTCTGGAGATTTATTAATTTTTTTGTACCTAAATTCCCCAGAATCCCCCAGATTCCCCATTTTTCGTCGCTTTTCTCTCTTGGGGAATTACTCACGCGAGAAATTATGGAAAATTATAATTTTGGAATTAAACAAACCGCCGTAATCTCTCATTAGGCGGTAATTAGGTCTCAGGTGTGTCCTGTGTGTGAAGGAATAATAATCAGGGTTTTTTTTCGTAAGGGCATTCAGCCGCCATCTTGTTTACACCGAACACAATGTCTAGGGAGTTCGGGGCGTGATTATACTTCGATAATTATATTTTTATCGGCAATTGACACTTATCACGCCTAATTATCGTCTAATGAGCGATTAGGGCGGTTCGTTTCATTCCAAAAACAATAATTTTTCTTGGTTTCTCGCGTGTATAGTTTCCCGAGAAAAAAAACTGAAATCTGGGGAATCTAGGGAGATCAATAAAAGAAGGCTCGGGAAGGTGGGCCTTAACTCTCATTATATCGTAATTAATTGATTAATCACTCTAAAGGAATTCTCTTAGAGTAGAAAAAAAAGAGTGAGAGAATTTTTGTGAGCAGATAAAAATTGTAAATAAAAAATCTGGAATTATGAGTTGACTACCTGTAACAGCTGATTTCGTAGAGAATATTCTGCTCAATTTTTCCACACGAGAGGTCTCAAGCAATTAAAGCATAACAAATTAAATCAATTCAATTGTGCGCAATTATTACTGTAATGCGTGTACGTGATTGCAACAGAGTCATTTACTCCTTAATCTCCATTCGCTCACCCGTAAATTATTCACGCTGTCCAAATCCCTAGAGTGGCACGTAATTTCAACCTTCAGCAAAAAAAATCCCTAGAAAAATCTCGTAAATTTCCCAGAAAAATTCTACTAAAAATTCCCTCGCCAAAAAAACTCAAATATCCTGACCAATGAGAAATTACTTCACGAGAAAGCAGGAATTTTATTTTACCGGAGGATATGATTTATAAAAACTCCTCGGCATAAATTTCTCCAACTCTTCTCGTTCTATTGAAACAAAAGAGCAAATAAAAAATTTTGGAAAATAAAATGTACAAAATTCTAGGGGAATTCCCAATAGAATTTTCCCTGGTTTCTCCGGTGAAGTTTTTTCCCCACGGATACCCTTCCCCGCCCGCCGGGTCGAGCCGAGATAAACAACAGAATAAAAGTGAGACGAGAGAGAAGTGTTGGATTTGCTCGATTGGCTCATTAATATCGTGAACAAGAAAAAAATTGCGACAGCGTGAAATTAAAATTAATGGCAAGGCACAAGGGAACGTAATCACAATAATGCCTTTACACTTGTGCCTAATTATTCGACATCATTCAACAATTTGTTTATCCATAAAAAAATAATACAATTATCTAACTTGTACCAATTAATTGCATTCCATTCTCCATTAATTTGAGTTATTCAGTTACCCTGGGAGGAAAATAAATGAAAAAACAATTGTCTTCCGACGTCCGCCATTTTCCTCTCAGTGTAACCAATAGAATCATCCGCGAACCCAAAAAATTGCGCTCGACCTAGAGAAAAATGTTCTCCATAACCCGACGTCATTTGTTCTGAGGAACTGCCATTTTAGTGAGGCCCACCGGGGCGTCGCGACGGAGCCCTAGCGTCGCCTCCACACACTTCGATGAAAAAATAAAATTGTTCGCTACCCGTGGGATTTTTTTAGGCCTCCGCCATTTTGTTCTGAGTGTAGTGGCCAATTGAATCATTGGTGAAATCAAGTAATGTTGCTCTGGCGAGAAAAAAAAAGTTCTTTACCCGAGAGTCTTTTGTTCTAGACCACTCCCATCTTGATGAGGCCCATTTGACTGCCTCGGCCGACACTGGAGTCCTCGAGGGAGTCCAGGTCCAGGGCAGATTCAATCATAGTCGTGTCCTGGAGTAGCCTCAGGCGAGAGGCAGACAGAGGTGTTACTGCTGTCATCGGTGATGCAGTGTTGGTGTTCAGTGCAGGTGACAGGACACCTGATTGCCTCGGTGGCAGGGGGGCTATCTCATCAATGTCAATGGGGGCTATTTTGAATGAGGCCAGTGGAACTTCGTTCGTTACCAGGTGGCTCACGCTATTTGTCGTACTGCCTAGAAGAAAAATCAGTGCTGTAGAATTGATAAATCAAGGACATCGTACCCTCAGCATTTTCTTGATGACATTATCTGGGACAGACACGCTCCGGCCATTTTGCTCTTGCGACCGGCCCATCGTCACGTGACATGACACCACAAAATGGCGTCTACTGAGGACCGAGTGTAACAATTCATCACCTCGAAAACGCCGTCGCTCATTACACGTGAAGTAATGATCAAACTGTGAGCAGACCTAATTTCCAACCTACAGAAATCGGGCACGAAGGCCGGAAATTTGGTTTGCTTTTGATTTTGTGGTCGTTTCTGTTGTAATTGGTCGCGGGGATTTCGAGGTTGCCGAGTATTACCCCAGGGCCTCAACTGCGGATGAAATAACTTTTGGACTTTCATGAGACCCAATTGCCAACCTGCCATAATTGGAGATTGATAATTAGGAAGATCTTGTCCTCGCACTCTTCATCAGGAAAATGCTGGGTTTGGGATTAAAATTGGTGAGACCTAACGATTTTTTTCTCATTATATCTACATTTTTGTCCTTCCTCTCAATTACTCAAAATTAATATCTACAATTCGTATAGAAAAAGGTATTAAATACCACTTGTAAACAAAATGTAAAACCAAACGCCCGTGGATTAGTCATAAAAAACCGAGAAGCTCACAAGGAAGCCCCCGGGGTTGTGGTGAACTCGATCGTCAATTTAACCAAGGAATCCACTGATAAAAATGATTAATTAAAATTTGACAAACGCTTGGTGGTTAGAGCAAAAATCCAGTTGTCAAAAATTATCCGTGTATTAGAGACCAAGCAATCACCAATCCTCCTCATGTAATTATCATATTTTTATAAATAATTTGTTTAATTAAAATGTGCATGAAAAGGCTAGTGATGGTGGAACTTACCGAATAGCGCGAGCTTGAGCCCTCGATAATAGGTCGTAATTATAAACAAAGAAACACCGTTTTAATGACGTATCAACTTGTAAATATTTGTTTGTTTGAGGTGTCTTAGATTTAATGGGTGAAAAAATCAACTTATCTGGTAATGTACTGATTTTTGCAATTGTACAAAAATTCTGGGGGAGAAGAATCAATGTCTTCAATCATTGGGGGAGATTCTGAGTGGTAGCAGACAACTTGGAGTGGCTAGTCTGACGGCGCGTGGATCTTCTGCGACGTGACACTAGAATGGCGACGCCAATTCGATTTTACGGCCTACGTGGACCGAAAGTGAGCATTCTAACCGAGCAAAGTGAGGTTAGAAACCCCCACTTTCGTCCATTTTGGTGGAGAAAAGGTATTCAACCCTCGGGAGTGAAATCAGACAAGCATTCCCCGCTCTACTCCCCCTCAACCCCTAAAAGTCCCTATTCAGACCACTTAAAGTCCTGATTGCCGTCCCAAAAGGTCCGTTGAAACTTCCTAACCTCAAAATAATCCCGCACGAGTGCACCAAACAATCGAGTACCTCCACCAATAAAAAAACATTGTCAATCGTTATCACTCATGGAGCCAACGATAAACCTCCGATTGATATCATCCTCAATGCTCTCCCCGGAGCAGAGCGAGTTCCCCCCGAAGGACATATCATGATTCAAAGGCGCCGATCCAAACTTATTGACAACAAGACCGATGGCGGCCTGCCCGATAATGGGAATTCCCCCGGAGCCCAGTATCCGCGTCGGCAGAATATTCTTCGATATCGGATACTTGAATCCATGCTGATTGCAGCTCAAATTATTGTACTTGATGGATTGCGACGAGTAGGGCCTACTGGAGTCGTCCAGGTAGCGCTGTGGAAATTTCTGGAGATCCGGATGATTCCTGAACTCCTCCTCCTTATGCCTCAGCAAATCCGCGGAGTAGCCGCGCGGATATTTTCGCAAATCGAGCCCGTATTTTCGCTCGATCGCGTACTGATCGTGAATTAAATGATTATCGGACGATCGTTGAAACTCATCGCGACAACGCTGGGGATATTTTTGATAATGATAATTGTGTCCCTCGCTGGAGGTGGTGTTAAAGCGTTGGGAGTCGTAGTAAAGGACCGAGGGCACCCGATCCTGGCCCACTCGCCGGGGATATTTCGGAATGTACGAGTCATTTGTTGGATATTGGTGGTAATTGGGGATCTCCGGGGGCAGACGTTGGGTCTGGCTTACGAGTATTAACTCACCGTTCAAGGACTCTATTCGGGGCGAGCGACGACCGGATACGAGATTGTTCATTGATCCACTCAGCTCCGTATCCATCGGGGGAATGCTGTTTCCGTTTACCTGGAAATTATTACACAATTGCGGTGTTAAATTTCAGTACCAACATTGCGCCAACATTGCGCCAACAATGCGCCTACATTGCGCCGACGTTGCGCCGACATTTCCAAAAAAATGGCCAAATTAATTCTCATCGATAATCGACATCGATTTAACGCGTTTCTCGAGTTATATATCGACAAGCGATTATCCACTTATTCTAGAGACTTCAATTGAACATTGTACCTGTGGTTGAATTATTTTAACAGTTCCATATGCTTTATTGTTGGCAATTACGTAGTCTTCCCCGACTCTTTCGTGTTCCGCACGGTAACCGGGCGTGACTACGCCTCTTCGATCTGCAATTGATGGAGAATAGGGGGGGGTAATTTGATAGATTATTATCAGCAGATACGACAACGAGGGTAATATAAATTAATTAATTTTATGACTGATAAGGAGAGAAAGGTTACCGATGAGACTGGGTGGGGCGGGTCCACAGAGAACGTAAAAGCAGTTCTCGCAAATATTTCCTTGACTGTAAGGGTTGAAACTCTCCTGCTCCCTTTTGCTCGAAAACGAGCCCTTTATCTGTAAAAATGAAGCAGATGGAGGCAATTGTTTAATTAAAAACCAATTAATTAATTAGGACTGATTGATTTTGATTAAGTTTTAGTTTAGTTTGTCCAGTTGAGACCTGATAGTCTCAATTTGAGGCTCGATATCCTCAGTAATTGGAGGTTATGAAAAGGACATTTGGATATTTTAATTGATATAATTGAATAATTAAGAAAAATGCGATCATTACGTCTTCATTGGTCGTCTGATTGCTCGTCGTGAGATACGTATGGAATCCAGCCAGACCTAGGATACTCCAGACCGAGAAAAAGCAGACGACCCCGACGATGACACTTGCTGGGGACAGCTTGACTGCCTCCAAAAATGGCGTCTCATCCCTAGTAACTGATGAAAAACAATGAAATGTTAATAATTATGTGTGGGACTCGAGTGAATGATTCTCCTCCCCACGTATTGATTGAATTACTCACGCATAATGAGGTGTGTAATTGCACAGGCGAAAATGAAGACGCAGAGAAATGCCAGGGAGACGATAAATGCATAAAAATACCTGTAGTTCCTCCGTCCCACGCAGTTGCCCACCCACGGGCAGTGATGATCGAATCCCTCTGAATAATCATACAATTACGAGGATTGAAATAGCTCGACAATTGCATACTATTTGCAGTTGAGGCCTGTCTCCCCCAGATTTGTTTAATTTTTTCCCTAGAGTCCCCAGATTTCACAGTTTTCCGGCGCTTTTCTTGCTCCGGGGATTACACACGTGGGAAAGCATGAAAAATTATAATTTTGGCATTAAACAAACCGCCATGAGCTCTTGTTAGCCGATAATTAGGTCTCAATTGTGCGCTGTGTGCGGAGGAATAATAATTAGTGTTTTTTTTCACGAGTGAATTCGTCCGCCATCTTGTCTACGTCGACCAAAATGGCCGGGGGGGTTGTTCAGGCTGTGATTATGCTTCGATAATTAAATTGTCAGCGGCGTTTGGCACCTGTCACACTTAATTATCGCCTAATAAAACGTTCCGGCCGTCCGTTTCATTGCGAATTGATATTTCGTGTTTTTTTTGCGTGTGCAATTCTCAGGAAAAACTGGGGAATCTGGGGAATCCTGGGGTATTTAGGGGAGAAATAGGAGAGGAATTTTTGTAAATTCATTGTTTGGATCCACATACCAACGCAATTGTCGCAGAGGCTGCAGTGGGACGCTCTTGGCGGCCTGAATATCTTACATGTAAAGCAATACTTCAATTTAACTAGTTGTCCTTTCACAAGGATCTCTTTTGTTCTCGGCGGCGGTCTGTACGTAGGCGAATTGCCATTGTTTGGCACTTCTGAAATCACCCCAACATTAAATAAATTAACACGATATTAAACCAGATAAAAGCAAAAGAATTTCCAAAGAAGACCAGTTGAAGAAAACCAGTGAATTCACTAGAGTCTTCTGTAATTATCTCTCGGGCCTCAAAATTCCCGGACAATTTTTCAATGTCACCAGACAATCCTCTAATTCCTATTTATCAATTAAAAAATAACCTATTTGTTTCTCTATGTAGGCAGCCTCATCAGGCGTAGCTCTGGGAATAACTCCAGGATCGCTGAAACTCGTTCTGAGCAATGCTGACATTACAAATATAAAAAGCAAACCACCAATGACTGGTATAGCTGGTGTTATGTTCCTCGAGAGATATGGACAGCTGAAAATAAAAGAAAGTACATGAGTTACATTATTCATAAGGACTCGTTACGCAGTCGTTGATTTTTAGAACAATTGTTGATAATGGCGAGTGGTTATTCATTAATTAATTCATTAAACAAATGTCAAGGCTCACTCGAATGCGAAAAATAATGCACTCGTTCCAGCAATCAGGCATACTGTTATATAAAATACACCAGTTTGTGGTGCCATCATTATTCTTCCGTCACAGCAGAATCTATTTCTTCCGGGAAATAATTCCCACTTTCTTGTCACGTGCGGCATCTTCAGGTTTATTCTCTTTATTATCTGTACTTCAGGAGCATTGAGACCCTTGATTCACTCACGATTTGATCGTGAAGCTCTGGAATAAAAAAAGACGATCGTAAAGTTGTCAATTTATGGCTCAAGTTGGACATTTCACTGGCTGACATTGTTGGGTAATCGGTGGGAAGCTAGGAAGTCAACGAGAATTGGGCAAATAAAGGAGACCAAGGACTCGAGACGACAGCTCGTAAATACACCAAGCCAATATGTCAACATGGGTGAGGAGGAAATGGATAAATAAATAACATTGGGGACAACAAAGGCATAAACAATTTGTAAACACAAGGGCATCTCGTGAAATGACCTGGAGCTAGTGAAATTTGCCTTCACCAAGTTCTCCTGTCTCATCGATTTAACCTATTTCCCCATCTCTCGATTGCCTCGAATCCCTCGCAATCAATAACCCAGTGAAAATAAAAAGCTGAAAATGCTGGAGGAGATTATTGGAGAGGATAGAAAAAAAAGGAGGGCTGAGACTCACGTTTTTTGGATCATCTTTACGACGTGCTAGACCAATGACTCCCAGGGCACTCGCTCGGATCATATTTTTCTCGATGGAATGCATGAAAATCCAGGAGAAAAACACCTGTAAACTCCCTCCAAGTGTCCCAACCGAGTCCAGGGGAATGGCACAAATCACTTGACGTGGACAAAGTCAGTTCACATTTGCTATTAATTATTCAACCATCCTCGGGGAAATAAAATCAGCGAGACAATTTTCACTTCAATCACTCACTCGGCAATGACAGTATCATCGTCAAGACGATTATCAACTTGCGTTCATGTAGTTATTTTGTGTACACACGTGACGGGCTGTTGTGTTGGTGTTGGAGGCGAGCGGGCAGTCTTCAGTGTCGACATCTTCGGGGAAATGTCGTCGGGGGATTGTTGTTGTAGTAGTCAGGAAGCTCAGGAGCACGTGATTGCCCCGCACATTATAAACATTTCAAAATAAACCCGGATCAGCTGGACTTGGGCCCGGAAATCCCAGGGGAGTACCAGCAGAAGACATTCAAGAGGATGAAAAAATATGACCAAGGAGATTAATTAGTCGGGGCTGAGTTAACTTGGAGATTGACATCCCAGAGGGCGAGACAATATAAGGTCATGTACAGGGAAATTTTTCTACCGATTTAATGAGTCATAAAATACTTTTCTGCCCTCCAGGGACCCAAAGTGAGCGTTTCTAACCCAGCGAAGTGAGTCCAGGCCGGCTAAAAATCGGATTCAACCCTCGGGGGGAGGGTCAGACAAGCATCCCCTCGCCGTGGACTCGGGCCGTCTCCCCAGGTGAGAAATATATCATTCTCACGAGTGTCGAATGATTTTTTTTCGCTGCAGCGGACGAAAAAGAGACTTTTCGGACGCGTCGAGTGAGTCCATTTTTGTTTGTCCCTCAGGGCTCACGACGTCCCGGAGCCGGAATTGATCCCGAATCGCTTCATTTCTAGTCTGAATTCAGTTGGCGAATGAATTCAGATCGATCGACTCGACTCTCGGCGACTTTTCTGTGTCACAAAGCTCAATCGAATTCGTAATCCTCTTAATTAAACTTGCGGCGCTTCACTCGAGGTCAGTCGAGCAAAAATCCTCTTGCGAATTCACTGAATCCACTGGAGGTGGGGAATTGTCGACGCTCCACCGAGAATTCGTTGTCCTGGGGGGAAAAATGAGGGCTCAGTGGGCACTCGTCGATAAATAACCGAATTTAATTGGTCAGAAGCCATTTGGAGAATTTGTTAATAAACAAATAGACTCGAATTAAAAAAAACGAGTAATTTGGGGGAATTCAATTATCTTTCGTAGTCCATATTATTTTATATAAATTATAGAAATTTAAGTAATACTCAATTAATTAATTCAATTAAAAAATATTTTACAACGGGGAAAATAGAAAGATTGCCGCATTGCAGAGAGGCTGCCAGTCCAGAAGTGAGAGAGATAAAGTTTTGGTGATTAAAAAAAATTATTAAAAAATAGAATTATCAATTGAGTTAATTAGCACGGGAGAATGATTACTGGTACTGTCGCAATTAATTATATTGTTAAATGGGTTCGTATTTTTTTTATTATGATACAAATGTTACTAGGGAGTTCAGAGGAAAGATAAAAAAAGTGGATTTTGATGACAAGGGCAAAATAGTATTTTTTTATACCGAGGGAAAAAAAGGAGATTTTAACGAGTGTGAGGGTTAAAACCAGAGCCAGAGGCGAGGACTGTAATCCCGCGAGTTGGAAACTGATTTTTTTTAGGTGTATTATACAATATTTTACGACAGTAGTGAAAAAAGGACACTTTTTTTCACTAGTTTCGAAATAGTATATTTCGTAACAAGTGAAAAAAAATCGTTTTTGGCGAGTGGGAGGTTTATATCACGAGCCGAAGCCGAGGGATATAATCCCACGAGTCAAATCCACTTTTTTCACGTGTTACGAACAATATTTTTCATCTCAATGTGTCGAAAAAGCACTTTTTAGTCACTCGACGCGAAGCGGAGTTACTTTTCCGACACAGCGTGATGAAAAAGTGATTTTTGGCTAGTGCGAGGGTTGCGCCGGAGGCGAGTGATATGATCCCAGGAGTCGAAAATCATTTTCTACACGTGTTACGAAAAACGTTTTTCATCTCAATGTATCGGAAAACTAACTTTTCTGCCTGCATGGACCGAAAGTGGGCATTCCAGTCTCGCTTTCGTCGACTTTAGCAGAAAAATCGTATTCAGCCCTCGAGAGGAGAATCGGACAAGCATTCCCCACGTGCTACAACCCGCGCCTTCCGCTCGTCTTGGAATTTTCCGCGTGGGGCGACTCGTCTACTTTTCCTCCCTAGGTGCGAAATAAACCATTCCGACACAGTGCGACGAAAACGCGGCTTTTTCCCACCGGAAACTCCGAAAGCTCCCTCTGTCCCCCCAAACCGAAATCTCAAACAATCCGATCGTCCCCTAGACCCCCCAAGACCCCGTCATTACCCCGGGCCCCCCTGTCAGTCCCCCACCAGTAGAAAACCTCCCCAAGCCCCTCTAAAAAAAATATCCCACCCCAAAAAAATCGCAAACCCGTGGCGACCGTGCGGATCTTCCGCCCTGAGATCTCCAGCCGTCATACCCCGCGAGGGTAAAACTCCGCGCCGTCGGGGCTGGGGGGAGGGGGGCTGTGCCCCCATGGGCGCTCTCGACCGGGCCTAGCGGCTGCGAGTGTCGACTCGGATGGCTTTTCCAAGGGGGTTGAATTGCGAATGGGTATCTGGAGACGCAAATGCGAGACAGGGACACCACCAGGCCACGGTGGGGGCTGAGGGGCGGGGGGGATGATGGAGCGGCGGGAGGGGCGAGGGCGCCTGGTGCGCTGGGGGCAGTGGGGGGAGGGGGACTGGAGACGCAAACGCCGGAATCAGCTCAACCGATCGATACGATAAATGGATGCGTGCGATTGGTAGCCAGGGTGAAAATCGATATGATGGGAAAGGTGAACGAGGGGGGCCAACCCTACTCTATCCTGCAAATACTAACCCATACTCATACCCCCAGTGCACAGTTTAACCGCACACACTCCCGGTTAGGGAATGGAGCAAAGACCGAAATATCGATTTTTAGGTCCCTACCGAGGTGGTTCGATGCTCATATCTGCCCCGTGCCCCGTCCGCTAAGCGCCTTTCAAAACACTCAGCGTCGAATGTTGGATTTTGTAAAGTATCTCCATGTTTTTTTTCAACCCCAGTACTGATTTTCGTTGACAATTGTGGGGTAATTAATTGTGGACAAGTGATACTGGTGAAGGTGTTGGTGGGAGTCGGGGGGAACGGGGAGGTAGTGAGCTTATTGCCGAGGATCAACGGGTTGAGACACATTCTGAGGATCACCGAGGAGATATGTCGTCAGGTAACAATGGGCTGGGGTTGTTGGAGGTGCTGGGGGATTTTTGGGGATTTTTTGGCGGGGTTTTGGACTTGGGAGGCACATTTTGGGAAATCTACTGGGGGTGACGCCGATTTTGGGGGGCTGGCCGCGGGGCAGGGGGCTTGTACGGGGTTTGGGGGGGCTCGAGAGCCTCTGGGGATGAGGAAATTGCTGGATTGGGGGGGTTTGGGGTGGCTGTTGCTCCAGGATGAGATGTTTCGGCGCCAACTCTCGGGGCACTCGCGAAGGAGAATCAATGGACTCCTTGTTGAGGGGAGGGGGCTTCATGGGGGCTTTTCGAAACGTGGGTTTTTGGATCGATTGCCGGAACAATAGAGCCGAGGAATACGGCGGGAGAACGGACGCTCGACGACGAGGTCTGGGGGATTTTGTAAATAGAGATTTTTGGAGGCTCTGGCCAGGGATTCTTTTGGGGACTCTGGGGATTATGTTGACGGGGAGCAATAGGGCATGTCGAGGGTTTTTAGAATATTCGGGGGGTGGTTTACAGGATTTTGTTTATAAACAATTACCCTAGGGACCTTTTCCGACTGAGAGTCACTAGATTTCCTCAAGATTTCACGAATTCCAGTGGGATCAGGACTGAAGCAGCACGAGGCTGCTTGGGCTTCCGTGTTTGATGAATATCTCGGAATCTAAGACAGATAGCTAAATTAGTGTTAGGACCTTTTTTGTGGAGCGTCTCTAGAGCTAGAAAAAAGGTCTCTACAAAAATTGCGGTAACTCCCGCGGATTCGGAGGAATTTTGCAAAAACTGACGAGGGTGGGTCGGCTCAAATCGTTTTGCCACTTCACTGAAGTCGTTGGTCAGGTCTCCAAGTTTTTTTACAGTTTTTTTTTTTATTGAGATTGGGTTGGCGGGTGGAAAGGTCTAGTTGGCGGTGGCGGAGGACCTATTGAACTATCCAATTGATCCGCGAATTAATTTATTAATTATTTAACGCTTTTGAATCACCAGAAAAAATGGCGATCGCTGCATCGGAGAATTATCAGCTCAAGTGGCACAGTTATGGAGCTCATCTCCACAGCTCTGTTGCGACACTCCTGCACTCGGAGTCCTTTGCCGATGTCCTCCTCGCCACGTCCTGCGGACGACACGTCGCGGCCCATCGTTTTGTCCTGGCCGCCTGCTCCTCCTATCTCAGTCACATTTTCCAAACTTGTCATTTTGGAGCCAACACCAATGCTCCCATCATCGTGGTGAGTATAACCCTATCCCCTAGTTAATAATAAAAATCCAGGGGAGACTCACCCTGAGAAATTTTTTGTTTTTCGACAAAAAAAAATTTGAATATCTTTTCTCCGCCGGATTTTCCCGCGCAAGTCGAGTTTTTGAATAATTCAATTCCGAGGGGGGATAATTGTTCAATAAAACGTTGAAATAAACTGAATTTTTTAAGAACAAATGAAAACAATTGAATTAATTGTTGCAGATGTGCGTAATTGAAGTAATTTTATGTAATAAAATTATTATTTTATGAATTATTTAACAATTTTTGGGGGAAATCAAAAATTTTTTGAGTGCCTTGGGATTTTTATTATCACCGCCTCCTCGACAGGTTCTCCCAACGGAAATTGGCTATCGTACCCTGAAAATCCTCATCCAGTACATGTACAGCGGCGAGGCAACGGTGACCAACGATCAATTGGAGGGCGTCCTGAAAGCTGGTGATATTCTCCGCGTGCGGGGCCTCTGGCGATCAAATTCAGCGAGCAAAAAGGAGAACATCCAGTCGAACAATCAGAAGGTGGAGAGGGACAAGAGAGATCAGCAGTCGGCGTCGGGTCAGATTCAGAAGATCAAACTGGTCCAGCCGACGTCCCACGACAAGTCGGCGGACGTCGGGCCGGCAGCCGCGCCGACGTCAATGCCGACGTCCACGCCAGTCCAGTCCTCGGCACAACCTCCACTCCAGCTGGCCTCCGCCCAGCCGAAGATCGTCGAGAAGAAGAGCTCGCCCAGTGACAAGGCGAGTGACGAGGCCAAGATGGGGAGTGACTCGCCCGAAGACAGGAGGAGCCTCCCGGAGGACGCCAAGGGCAATGATCCCAATAAGAATAAGGAGAATGTCGAGGCCAATGCCAAGAAGAGGCGGAGTAACAACAGCAGCAGCGAAGCGGAGTCCAACAAGTCCAGCAAAAGCGATGGAGACAATGTAAATTTTTGATTTTGGTTTTTGGGGATTCGGGGGAAAACATTGTTTGTTTGGCTTTTGAATTGTTTAACGAGGAATTTTTGGGGACAGTCCTAGGGGATCTCTAGGGGACTTTTGGGGGAATTTTTTTCGTGAGAGAAAAAATGGAAAACAATTTTTTTTTTATTGCGATTTTTTGGAGAGAATTTTTCGGGGAAAATCGGGGGTTCGAAGACCCTGGGCTTCAAATTTCCATGGGAGTTTATGATCGATTTTTTTGGAATTGTTTGGGAATATTTTTTGCAAGGATTGACAGTTGAAACATTTTTTTTTTTGCACTTTCAGGCGGAGTTGAATCTGGAGTTACTGGTGAAAGACGAGCCCATTGATTGGGACGAGTCGATGGATCCTTCAGAGTCTTTGACAATAGATCACGAGATCGATATCAAACCGGTGAGAAGAAATTAAATACAATTTTGTAGGTCAATTATTGAAAAAAATGGCATCCTTAGGTAAATTTACGTCTTCTAAAATTGGATTTTGCGAAATGGAGAGGGATTTTTTTATCACATGACGAGAATTAGAAGAGAAATAATTTTGTCCGAGTCCTCTTGTGGCCCTAACGCCTCACGTGACAATAATTTTCTAGGAAATTGTACACAGTGGGGATGAGGATGGAGACCTTGAAGAAGAGGAATACACTCCATTGACTTGTGACATGTGCAGCCAAACGTTCAATCGTCCCTCGGATTGGGTGAGACACATCGAATTCACCCACGCGGACATGACGGAAAATCGAAGGAAAAAGAGAAAGGTAAAGGGACGAATCAGGGCCCGAGTTTATCATTCCCGATCCTCCCTTGTTTAAATAAACCTTAACAATCTAAAACAATTATTCCTCAGACAGAAGAGAGTGGGCCAGACTGAAACCCTTTCAATGATCAATATCTCGGCACTGGCCGATTGAAATTGAATGATTTTTTCTCACAACAAAGCCGAAACCCCGAGCTTTAATATGAAACCAAATTTATCGATTTTCACTCTGCCGATCCCGAGTTATTGTCAATTGAAGTCCTCCCCTTTTCCCACCCTCCCCCAATACAAACAAATTAACGACAAACTTTCCACTCTAAATTATCTATTCCCAATAATCTCCCCCTAATCTTCCAATCCTCATTAAAACTGTTAATTAACAATCCTCAATTTACGCAAAAGTCAACAATTAACGCCATTTATAATCTGAGAATGATTTTATCGAGTGGAAAAAAAATCGTTTGATCCCCAGAAAATAATCCCTCTCTTTCATCTCCACTTCAATTGTTTATTTATCCCCACGAACGTTGTAAAAAATTGTTACATACCTTCTGCAACAGCTGATTGAGATGCTGTTCATTGCTGAGCATTTGTTCAACTGTTTCTCCCCCAATTTAGTCGGCAAATTCGCCGGGCTGGGATGACAAAAATGTTCACTGCAGTAATTATTATTGTCCCCACGTAATCGACGGTTTTTCTTTCCAAACAGGGCGACGACGACGACAGCAAAGACTTCCCTCCCCTGAAGTGCGATCTCTGCGGCAACATGTACCCAACACCTCAGGAGTGGGTGCGCCACATTCAGACCGAGCACACCGAGGAACAACTCGCCCTGATGAACAACTCAGCCCCCCCAAAGCCCAAACGCATTCACAATCACCAAAAACTCTGCGACATATGTCAAAAGGTATTTCCCAGTCATGCGTCGATGGTCATTCATCAGCGGACGCATACTGGGGAGAGGCCATTTCTCTGTTCATACTGTAAAAAGGGTTTCAATGTTAAGAGCAATTTGCTGAGGCACCTGAGAACGTTGCACGACAAATTTGTCCATCCGAGTCTATTCGGCAGCAACGGGAGTAAGCATAACTAGGTGGAGTGCGCTGATTTAATCAACAAATCTAAACAGAAAATTTTGAATAATGAAGTCGAGAATCAATGAAGTAATCGGTAGTTGGGCTGTACTTCCACCCCCAATTAATGTTCTCCCCCCCCGTTTTCCTTCCCCCATTGTTTTTCCTGAAGGTCAAGGACAAAATGTGGACATTTTGATTCCTGAAATTTATATAGAGAGTAAAAATATATATCAGTAGAGAGAGGATAAACAATTTTTTTTGTTAGAAATCGGTTTTTGGGAATTTTTTAGCCGGCGAAGTACAGCCCCAATACCAATAAACGAGAAAAGCTCAATAGGATGGCAGTGATTGCGTGAAATATATAATCAAGATATTTAACAATATTATCTTGAAGACTTGTGACTTTGATCTAGAAATGCCTTCTTTTCTCTCTTCGATTTGAGTCAGTTTCTGTTACAGCAGACGGTGACGAAGTGGTAAAATGATGGAATATCTGGGAATCTAGGGGGGATAGGGAAATTTTGATGAGGATCTTTTTTGTAGAGGAAATAATAAGCTACAAAAAAGGTTCTTACAAGAATATCGCTATCTCCCTCAGTTTTCCTGGAATTCCGAGGTTTACCGCTTCGCCAGGGCTTCTGCGACGACCAAACCCAGCAATG
>JAPYZM010000111.1:0-80648 GCA_030522845.1 Psyttalia concolor | reverse complement strand
AATGTGGAGTGAAATCCGTTGAACGTTTCACCATCTCATCCCCAGATCGATAAAATTCTCTTTTTCGTGAGTCTCTTAGTCTCTTGCGGATATTGAGTTGTAATCTCTCATTACCTAGTTACTGTTTTTAAAAATTACGAAACCCCGAATTTTCCACTCCAAAGAGGCTGATCACGATTGCCAAAGTCAAGGAAAAGCTCCCGACTTTTTAATTATTCTCATGTGAAAAAAAAAGTGGGGAAAACCAGTTCAATTGCTACATCAAATCTTCTTGAAAACGTACTTATTCAATTTACCAAAGAGTTAATTAATCCGTAATTAGTCTGGATAGAACAAGTACCTCGAGAGTGTGTGGATAAACGTGCAAGTGAGATAATTATGACAAAAATCAGAGAGAAAGAGAGAGAGAGAGAGAGGAACAATGAGTGACTCGAGTGAAGTGTGAGGGCGATTTTTAGCGAGTCTTGCAAAATGTAATATATGGTTCAGTATTTTTTCCTCCCCCTCCCCAATCTTAAAATCATATTATCCATTGAGAAATAAAAAGAAAAAAAATTAAAAGTAGAGATTAATCGAAGATAATTAGAGGTAAGATTCTGATCATAATTATAAAGTAACTCCGAGGCTATTCAATCCATAGAATAGCCCAAACTTATTTCCCCCACCCACCAGTTCGTAAGTTAATTATGTATTTTTATATTAAAGTAGCCTATATATAGTATTAAATAGGATTGAGGGTTTGGGATGACTTTACGAGTGGATATCGTGAAAATTGTAGGACAGTTTCCATGGAGTGATTAATGAAACAATGTACTTTACACTCATTTCCAATGAATTTTCCTCAAAAATTGTATTACGTTCTTATGTATTTGAAAGAGAGAAGTAAAAAATGGAAATTTAACAATACGATCCTATGAAAAATATAGAGTCACAGTTGAGGGAACATTCGGATTTTTATCCTCGCGATGGGACGAAAATCTTGACGTGGAACTTGTGTTTTTTTTTTCTTCCTAAATCTTCTAATGTTTTTTCCCCGACTACAAAGAAAAATTGTAGCGTCAATTTGCGTTGCGCTAGAACTGTGACGAGCCAAACTTAACTTTTAAATGTAAAATTTGAATAATATATTATATTGGAAAAATACTCGTTTGAATATTACAATTGTATCAAAAATACCTGGATTATTGTTGAATATTTGACCAAAGTTGAGGCACATTTTTCGGGTTTTTTTTTGTGTTTTTGACAATAGTTTATTTATCACCTGGGGAGGAAAAGGAGACAAGTCGTCCTCACGTGTGGAGTGCTTGGCTGATTTTCCTCGCGCGGGTTGAATGCGATTTTTCTGCCGAAATGGACGAAAGTGAGGGCTTTTAACCGACGGAAAGTGAGGTTAGAATGCACACTGTCGGCCCATGTAGGCAGAAAACGATTTTTCACTGGAGATTGAAAGATCGATTGTCGTGGGGGTGCTGGTGGATCGGAGGCTCGGCAATCTGGCGGTGAATGCCATGGGGTTAGGCATTGTCGTCCTCGTCGTCGATCTTGGGGGCCAGGTAGTACCTGATCTGACCGATGTCACCGATTTTGTACTCGCAGACGAGCGGCACGTCCGCCGAGAGCGACAGCTGGACTTGGGCGCAGAGGGGGGTGGCCTTCACGAAGCAATTCAAGTAGCGGCAGGAGAAGGACAGCTTCACGGTCTCACCCATCTGGATTATCACAGCCTCCTCCTCCTTCTCGGCACTTGCCGTCTGGGCGAATTTCACATTGGCTGGAAAAACGGAAAAACAAAGTCTCTAGAAACGCCATCTCCAACAACAGTTCTCGATAATTAATTAATTCATTCATTCATTTAATTAAATTCATCACAAAATTAATTGATTGAAGTCATTGGCTAGAAATTAACTGGATCAATTCGTTACTTTGTCGAACAATCAATTTTTTAATTGGATTATTGCAATTAAAACTCGTAAATTTTTGGATTTTTAATCTCTTTCAATCGAACGTCGTCAGTCTGAGATGAAGGAAATGGAAAAGAAAATTCTCGTCGAACTGACGACCCGGTAAATATTGAAAAACCATTCCCCGGCGTTCGAGAGGTCTTTCTCGTTAATCCCCATCAAATTAATTAATTAATTAAATTTAATTAGCTACAAATTAATTTGTCAACTTGTCACGTCGTCGTATGGTCAGTTTTTAAACGCAATTATTTCAATTGAAATTCTTAAATTGTTGGATTTTTAATTTCTTTCACTAGAACATCGTCAGTTGGAGAGGAAACAAGAGGAATGAAAATCCCTCTCGCACTGGCGATCCGGTAAATATTCAAAATCCATTCCCCAACGTTCGGGAATACTTTCTCATTAATCCCCGGCCGTTCCCAAGAAATCCCCATCTGTTTTGTTTTTTTTTTCGTTTCAGCTCGACGAAAACAAACACAAGACGACGGCGAAGGTCTTCAGTCTTTTGTCCCCGGCGAGCGTTGAGCCCCGAAATATTTCAGTCACCGTGAGATTGTCAACGAAGAGAGTCACTTGAAAATGCTGATGGCGAAAATTTTAACGCTCCAGGTGAGTTCAATCAATCATTTTTTACCTGATCCCGAGTCGCCGACGGCTGAGAATTTGATTCCCTCCTTGGTACATGCGATCGTTATATTCTCGCCGAATTGGGAGAGGTCGCGAATTATTCGGGCGAACTCCTGCGACGGCATTTTCACCACGCACTGGTATTCTGTCTCCTAGGGAGGTGTCAAATAATTGGGGGTTTTTTTTAAGACGTTCAGAATTTTTGCTTTGGTAATTTTCCGGGGGAAATCTTTTGTTACCGGTATTCCTAGGTGCTCTTGGTCCATGTTGATGAGCTTCATCTCGTACTCTGCGAGCTTTTCTTTGTTTGATGACTCGAAAATAAATGCCACGGTGTCGGGATTGTCCGCTGCCCTCAGGGTCACTGTATCCTCCGAGCCCGCACATTTCAGGATTTTGGACATTCTGAGCATTTTTAAAATACAGACAAATTAATTTAATTAGTACTGGGGAATTTATAAACGTCATTATGAATTTTTAATAATTAATTATCGATTTGGTTGAGCTGAGTAATTTTTTTGGAATTGAAAAAACGAAAATCATGAACTGAAATCAAAAATTGAAGAGATAAATTCATTTATTTTAATTATAATAACACAGAGTAATTAATTAATGAGGAGAGCGAAATGAACTTTTGATTTTGTTTTATGTCTCTGAATAAACAAAATGTCGTCTTTAATTCCATTAATTGACGTCTGAACGAAATTAAATTGGAAAATTTTCTAAAGTTCTTAGGAAAAACAAAAAAATATTCAATTCGGTGGGGGCCGATTGTAAAAAAAAATGAAAAATGGCCGGCTTGGGGGGAGAATTTTCTCATTTTAATGGTAATTATAATTAGTACTTCGAAAAGGGCGTATGTGAAGGGCGCCCCGGCCCCCCGAGGGCTGGCCTCGTCGCCCGGGGAAACCTAACCTATCCCAAAAAGAGGAATAATAAGAAAAATAGAGTGAGAGAAAATATTCTTACGTCGCGACGGCCATGCCCATTGACAGATTCCGATCGCATCTGTATTTATCGAATCCATCGCTCCTGAGGTTCAAGGATACGAGGGATACGTGAGCGTTGTCCATAGCTTGTACCTGAATGCCCGCATCGGAACACTCGAAGGTGGCCTCGGTCAGGAGATCCTTAACCGCGTCCAAAACTTTCTTCAGGATTGCACTCTGTATCAAACGTGCCTCGAACATTTTTTATAAGTTTCAATTGTTATTATTTACCGGTGGAAGTGCAAACGATTGGGGTGGGTGGCTCGTGTGCGAGGAACAACCGGCGAACGACGCAACAAAAGTGGACAAAGCCTCCGGAATATTTCCCAGCCTTCCTCCCCTCCTCCGACTCGCTCGCTCATTCTTCCAGGCTTTTCCCGCCATTTCTGCGCACGCACGCTCGTTGCAGATGGCGGCTGGCCACTTCCGCGCGGCAGAATTCAAATCGGCGAGGGCAATCGGGTTTGCCGATTTTCCCGAAACTGGGGTTTCCGGCTTACGAGGAATATTCTGGAATTTTGACAGTGTTTTTGGGGGAAAATTAGAAAATCAAAATTTTCGGGGATTACCGAAGGCGGGAAATTCAAAATCGAGTGAGATAGTTATTGGGGGAGTCCAGGCAATCGCTTTGAGGGAGTGAGGGATTTTTGGGATTAATTCGGGACAATTAGCGGGGGGGTTGATAAAAAATTAGATAATTTTTTTTTTACAAATTTCCCAATTGAAAATTCAAAAATATTTAGAGAGGAAAACGGGAGAAGTGATTTTATGGACCCACAGGGGAAAATATTAAATAATGCGAATTAGTAAGGATTAGTGAAAATAGCCAGTGCAATTAGAAAAAATCATACTTTAATTTACAATAATTAATGTTTTACAATCACGCACTCCTCCAATGGGCCCTCACAGCTATCAATTGAAATTAACACCAGAAAACCATAAGTTAATGCCCAGGAAGTATCACTGTATGTGGTTAATAATAACGAGACAGATAGAAATTAATAATTTTGGGGGGGGGTGGTGTCACGCCGAAGATGCGTTTTACAAATTTTCAATATTTACAATTCCATTCGTATGAATTTGGAAGTCCAATATTTCGGCCGGGTCACTTGATATTTGCGATGAGAAGATTATTAGATCTCAATGTCCCCAGCTAAATTTTCGATGGCTCGGACAAATGCTGAAGCAGAAAAAAAAATTGACTGATTAATGAATTTGTTAGGTATAAAGAAATTCTTCTTAAAATTTTGCGAACTTTTTTTTTCTCTGTGTAGGGAAGCCGAATAATTGAATATTCCCGCAGGGACACTCGAACGTGCGCTGGATTAACTTTCAAAAAATAATCGATTTTCAGATAAATCGATTCTCGAATCTCGAACGATAATCGATTTTCGGAAAATCGATTCCTGAACGATAATCGATTTCGTGAAAAATCGATTATCGAATCCCAAACGATAATCGATTTTTGGAAAAATCGATTCTCGAACGATAATCGAACGATAATCGATTATCCGAAAAATCGATAATCGAACAATAATCGATTATCCGAAAAATCGATACTCGAACGATAATCGATTATCCGAAAAATCGATACTCGAACGATAATCGATTTTCCGGTAAATCGATAATTGATTTTCCAAAAATCGATTCTCGAACGATAATCGATTTTTTGAAAAAATCGATTCTTAACACTACGGGATACAATTAATCGATTACTTCCATTTTATCATTTAATCCAAGTCTCGATAATCGATTCTATCATTGAACTAAAAAAAAAAACGATCGAAATTATCAGAATGCAGAAAATAAACGAGAAGGGCTAAATAAAATTGAGCCGCAGCAATTTTACAGAAAAAATCCTAAAAAAATAATTCACAGTCCAATTCATTAAAATCGAATGCCCGTAATTGTTTAAAGCAATTATTTGCATTTTTAATTATTATTTTTTTAAAAATATATTTCTGTAAAAACTTACGTCACGAGATCCATCTGGCTTATCTTTCACTCCGAAATGGGTTGAATTGTCGGAATCCTCGTTATCATCCGGTTCGTTATCGTTCTCATCCATTTCATCGGTGACATCGCCGACCTCGGGCTCGTTATTTTCATCATCAGAATCATCATTAGAATCATCACTCATTGAATTGTAGGATTCCTGGTCGAAAAAGTCCACGGGCTCTTGTTTTATCGTCGTTATTATTCTAGCCTCGGGCGGCTGTGGCGGTGATTTCGAGGTCTAAAATAGAAACAAGACGCAACTTTACAACAAATTACGGGCTAACAACAGGGCCAAAGAACTGGTGACATTTTTTTATCGCGTGGGCATGAACAAACAATATTAATTGTTTTCCAGAACTTCAATTGTAGTCAATTTTCCTCTGTCCAACGGTATTAATTGAATTTAAAGTCAAAAAGCAAGTGAATTCATTGGCTTCGACGCCCCTGGAAAATTTATTTGGACTCCCGTGATTATGTCAGTCGTCACCTGGAGACGTTCTACACCTCCCACGAGTCCAAAAACCCCTTCTGGATCACCTCAACCTGCAGAACGTGAAGATCGATCCAAAAAAAATTATTCCTGAGGTGTCTAAGGATGTTTCGACTCGTGGGACTGCCTAAAAAGTTCGGAACTCTTCGGGAAAAAAGGATTGCCTTGAATAAATTTACCCATGGGTGTATCGAGGTCTTCTCCCCAGGATTCGCTTCCGCCTTGCTCTTGTCCTCCGAGCCATTGCACGTGGTCCCCTCCTTCTTCACTCCCTCATCAACCTCAAATTTGATTGTTTTCGGATTATTCTTCGTTTCCCCGGGCAAGCAAGTGTTGCCCCTCTGCCTCCTGAACCTGACGATGATGCTCCTGGTGTCCCACATGAGATTGTGAGCCTCTTTGTACGCGGCTATCGAGTCGTCGACGTTAATATATCGTACAAATGCGTAACGAGTGTTTCTCATTTTTTGGGCATAGCCCACGTCGACCCTGGACGCCGTTGGGAATTTACTCTTCACTTCGCTGACATTCACGGATTCTGGTAAATTGCCAACGTAAAGAGTGTAGGGATCGATCTCCTCCGGCTGGGGATAATCCTCGTCCCTGAGGGATTTTCTCTCCACTTTCAAATTACCAACGCTGAATGGAATTTTCTCCAGGTCCTCGATGGCCTTGTCAATGTCAATGTCCTCTGCCATCTGGACGAAGCAGTAGCGGGGACCGCTGGGACTCTGGAAGTGGATATTTTGGATGCCCGGGTGAAATGCACGGACGATATCCTTGTTGAGATCGGGATCGGGGAATTTTATTATCAGGCTCTGGGCGCGAACTTTTCCGTTGTACTGATTCTCCACGTTCAGGGCTTTCATTGCGTCCTGCATGTTCCAGTTTCTTATTGGGTAGCTCTGGGACATCGGCTTCCGTAGCTTAACCTTTTTCTCAGGTACTTCCTGGAGGGAGAAATCATTAATCAGAGAATTAGAGTTTGGAAGGAATTAATTGGGGGTTTTTGATGAAATAACAGAAATTATTATCCTCGATTAATTATGGACGTTATCAGAGGACTCCGGATAATTCCTGATAGTAAATTACATTTTTCAAACAACAAAGAGTCGGTGATTCAACTGAAAAATGCGATTAGGCCCCTCTCGATTTTTTTCTCTTTATCACTAGGCTCCCCAGACTTCCCCGTAATCCCTCATTATCCCTAGTTATGGGGTTACTAATTACGGCCGAACCGAGGCATGAAAAATTATGATCTCGGCGCCAAACGAAACGTCATGATATCCAATAAGTCGGTAATTAGGTCTCAGAGGGTATAATGATGATGATAATACGATAATCTGAATTTAACGAGTGCGTATTCTCCCCCAACTCACGCCGAAATAATCCAATATGGCGGCTCGGATTTCACTCGCGAAAAAAATCCAAATGACAATTGCTACGAGATCAATAAATACTGGAGTCCTAATTGCCGACATATTGGATATTATGACGTTTCGTCTGGCGCCAAGATCATCATTTTTCATGCTTGATATCGGCCGCAATCAGCAACGCCGTAGCCTTTAATGAGCTGAGAAATCTAGGGACAAAAATAGGAGACAAGTGTGCACCTCCTGGGGCTGTCTTTTTATCATTAAATAAAAAACAAATTACCGATACTTTTTTCGCCTCTGGAGCGGCTGCATCTGGCTTGTCACCACTGCCTCCAACAGTGGGACAATTCTGCATCTGCATTTGTGCATTCATATGATGAATAATTCCATCGCCCTGGGTGGCAGTGAAATTCGCCCTCTGCCAGTCGATTCCCTGCCAATAAGTGGCAGTGGTGGGATCAAATTGTCCAGGTTGTTGTCCATGCTTGAACCTTCGTCTCTCGTTTCTATTGAAGTGACCTCTCTGGGCGTAGACGTTATTCCTGTTGTGATTGAATCGGTCGCGACGCCCGTAATTACCTCGATTTGCTTTCAGGGGATTATTCATGTCTCGGGTGGGCCGGGCGGTTATTGCAGCCGCGGTTTGGGGTGGTATCCACTGCCAGGGGCCGGCGTGACCCCACGCCTGGAGTTGGGGGACTTGGGGCATTGCGGGGAACATTGGCATCGGTGGGAGAGTCCCCGGCGGTGGCATTGGAGGCAGTGGCGGCTGACCTGGCAGCGGCTGAGTCACTGCCTGACCTGTTGACGATGTTGTGTAACCTGGGTAGGCCGTCTCGTAGCCGTACGAGGCTGCCTGCTGCTCTTGCTCACTGTACGCCATTTTTATTCCACCATTCTCCTCGGTTCGCTGGAAATCAAACCCGTACAATGAGCAACAAATAATGTTTGATGAATATTGGTTTTGGGAGGAGGGGAAAAATTACATTTCTTCGGTTGACAATTACTCGGAATTGGCAGAGTGAAATTTCATGATTTATGTCTCATTTTGAAGCTCGGATTTTCAGCTTTAATCAGACAAAAAATCAGTCGATTTCATTCGGCCAGTCCCGAGTTATTGGTCATTGAAGTCCTTCCATTTTACTGGTCATCTTGCGATGTCCAATTTCTTGGCATGCTATTTCCTGGTGATTGATTGGGTTTTAATTAGGACCTTCACTCAGGTCTAGAGGACTATCAGTCTAGGTGAACCTGCATGCACTCCTCCACTGATTACTATTTTTTTTCTATGATTGATCAATTGTTGTTATTGTGGGGAAGGTTTGGTGATGGCCCTGATACGTCTCATTGACCCCTGGAGACATATCAAAAAGGGGAAGAGGACCCTTTGGTGACATGTTAAAGAGGAAAATGGCCTTTTAATTGTGATAGTGATATTTTAATCTCCAGGATTATTAAGTTGGGGGGACCTTCGATAGACTCCTCCACTCCTTAATCTGTCATCCTCCATTTTTAATTTTGCTAATTCCTGACGACGACCGCTGTCGTGACAAACCTGACGATCCTCTAGAGACAGATGATTCTCCTGAGACCTCTTAAAAATTCTCCAACCGAATTGTTCTCGCAAGTAAACAATTATTTCGTCTCGAATTACCCACCCAAAAATGTCCGACCCAATGTAAAAAAATCTGCCGAGCAAGGGGTCTAGGATTTTGTCATTAAAACAATTTCTGAAGTCAGGGCTAATCCTTCCAAAGCTTGGTAAATCCCCAAGAATGCATGGGATCATTACAATTCACTGCAGCGTCTACTGTCTCCCCTAACCTCCAATAATGTTTATAAAATGCACTGAGTCCACATGCATCCCAAAATAATCCCCTGAACTGCGACAAAAGAAAAATAACTTACCAGGCGGTTCATAACGTCAATTGCACCCTCTCACCCACTGTCACAATTATGATTTGTGGTCACAACAATTGTAGGGCTTCAATTTATTATTTTCCACGTATTCTGCTGCAGTCCAAGCGCATCATTGACTACTCATCGATAGGACACGGGTAAATAGATGGCCGATAGTCAGGGATGCCAACCCCTACCCCGTCATTTCCGGTTGGTATCCGTCAGGAAGGGGTGGATTGATGTTTTCTTCTAGGAATGCATGTCTTGACATTCAAGGTCCAAACAATTCGACGATCCATCCACGAGTATTGAACATTTTTATTGATTTCTCGATGCCCTTGTTCACTGCCTGATGATGAGTATCAAATCGATGTGACAAGTTCTTGTTTAATCTGTCAACGACAATTTTAAGACGCAATTAGAAGAAAGGTAGAGACACTCCTAAACACCTGATATGAGATTACGTAATTGGCTTAATGACTCTGACTTTACAGTAGTACAAACATAAATTAACTTTTTAAGAACAAAATAACTAATTCCTGACTGGTCGAATGGCGATAGAAATTTATTTATTTATTCAACAAAAACAGATGGATAAAAACGTATTAGACGCCATTTTGGTCTCTGGGCTTTTTGACAGGCCAAACATCTGCTCAATTTTTGTTCAATAAATCTGTAAATAAATAAGGAGACGAGATTTCTTACGCTTTTCTCAGATTTGTCAAGAAGTTGAAGAAAACTGGCAAAAAGACAATTTTTCTGCCGCTGCTTGGGCTACCCTTGGGGGCCAATTTCTCCTGCAGATGTCTCCAACGTTGTCAGCCAGTATTTCAGTTTGAGGGGGCTCTTCCTGGAGTGTGTATCACTGTGACATGGCTACTAATAATACTGAAGAAATTGAGGTATGATTTTAGGAAATAATGAAGAAAACAGTCGTCAGGGTTGGGGGAGGATGTCTGTGCATCGGTTGGCCGTGGAATTTACGTAATTTGTGGTGAAAACAGTGGCTGTCGGGGTGTCAGCATGGCCATTCCGGTCGGTAGAGCCGTCTGTTCCCGTTCTTCACGCACACATTCAGGAAATATCTGTCTATTCCACAAATAGCCATAACCCCACTTCTTCTTCAATTGCTCACAATTCGGAATTCTTGGATATTCAAGATTTTTCGGTGAGGAATTCGGGGGATTTTTTGTTGGGTAGCCCCGGGGGACTCAATGGAGTTGAAGCATATGTTCTGACGAAGACGTTCTAGACTGTTCGAACCCTGAGTCAACTTTGACATTTACATATATATTTCACTCCGCATGGAAGCCCTCTCTCAATTTGAGGTTCCAATTCTTTCTGGGTCAACCGAGTGTGGGCTGACGAGTGACAATGGGAGATTTTGATCTGGTATTTCCGTTTGCTCAGGCAAATTCGGTCCTGAAAGAGTAATTTCTTAACCTCTGATAATCTTTCGCGAGTTTGTAGCTCAGAAATTAATTCATCAGCTGAGGTCTGGCTGGAGTAATTGGAGAACGAGGCAATTGCCGTTTTTAATCCAAGTTCATCGGTTTCAGGAGGTCGAAAAGAAGGACCAGGAGGTAGCCAATCTTGAGGAATATCCTCCCGAGCTTCTCATCAAACATCCGTTACAGAACACCTGGACCTTCTGGTATTATGCACCGGACAGGCAAAAGACGTGGGAGGAGAGCCAGAGGGAGATCTCTAGCTTCGATACAGTCGAGGATTTCTGGGCGTAAGGGTCACCTAGAATTGTCCTTGTCCACTAGAATAATCCCACTTAATTTCTCTTGACTTGATAAAAAATGGCGACTGTCAGCTGACAATTCAATTATTGTTGAATTATCAATGGTTCATCGTTTCAGGTTATACAATCACATCATTTTGGCTTCTGAGCTGAAACAGGGATGTGACTACAGTATGTTTAAGAAGGGGATTCGACCGATGTGGGAGGACAATGCTAATAAAGAGGGTGGTAGGTGGCTCATGCAGCTGGACAAGAAGCAGAGGAGCTGCGATCTCGATCGTCTCTGGCTCGAGATACTCCTCTGCATGATTGGAGAGGCTTTTGATGATTATTCCGATGATGTTTGTGGGGCTGTTGTCAATATTAGACCCAAGGGAGACAAACTGGCTGCCTGGACAGCTGATGCCACTAAATCTCAGAGTGTCCTGGAGATTGGGTGAGTTCAATCCATCAATCCCCTTTCTCAAGGCATAATTAAGTGAAGAATAACCAATTCATCAACAAAAGACTCACCACCAGCTCCTCCAACAATTATTATTCGTCCCTGAATTGATTCTCTCCACAATCGTCTCAATTTGTTGCTCTCAATTTTCAGGAAAAAATTGAAATCGAGACTGGGAATTCATCAGAGACAGACAATAGGATACCAAGTGCACAAAGATACAATTGTCAAGGCTGGTAGTGCCACTAAAAATACGTATCAAGTTTAGACCTAATCCATTGGTCTCTCATTGGACCCGTTGACAGGAGACAATGCATCAAAAAAAATAACCTAACCTCAAAAAATGATGCGAGAAATATAAAGGCATTTATCATGAAATGCTAATTGCGAAGTAATTGTTGAAGAGATCATCTTGAGCTAAATCCCATCGACTTCTCTTTTATGATTGAACCATCTCTCCCCCGAGACGAGTGACCGTACATTTATTTAAAGGAATAATTAAACTCATTGCAAATGTTGGAGATAATGGAAAAATTGAGAGGGCGAAAAAACAAATGAAAACAAACACTGTATCATATTTAGATTTATTAGATTTACGGGGGAAATACGTGCGGGTTGCTGTATTTCTGTGTTGAAGAGTTTGTTTATAAACCGTAGACAATGTAAAGTCCATCAATAGTTAATCCTACGATTATCTGTACGTTTACTCGAATTTTCATAACAAAATACACGTATTCAATATATCTCATAGAATATTTCTTGTATTTTTCAATTTAATAATACACAATTTATATGAAAATTTATAAACTTTTTTTTATGTTGAATTTATGATTGGTCATTGGATAACATTATTTCGCTGACCTGCTCGGCCAGGTCTTTCCGTCGGGCCTTCTCCAGGGCCTGTTGCATTTTTAACCTCCAATTGCAGCGGTCACATCTGGACTTGAATATCAGGAGGGCCTGGAAGCAGAGGACGACTGAATTAATTCAGGTTTTCATTTAATTACGAGACCTGGATTGTCTTCAAGCCCTTCATTGCCTTTTGTCTCAATTGTTTATGTATTTTTAATTGTTCTTTGAAGTCTAGGAATTCTTTTTTTACCTCGTACGCCTTTTCTTTGGTTCCTAAATGAGTTTTCTCGTTGATGGCGTCTATTTCACTCTCCTTGACGTTCAGAAACCTCGCCAGGTCTTTCCAGTGTTTCCCCAGGTTCTCGCTGACTCTTTGGAAGACTGAGAAGACGAGAGTTATGTATTAACAATTTGTTATGAACAATTTGATATTGAATTAACCCCAAAACCTCGAGAGGGAAAGCTCAGCTGAAGTTATTGGATAATTTTCAATAAATCTTTGAAGAAAAAGCCCTTGCAAAGTATTTTCATACCTCTCTCCTGAACATCTTGAACCGGAGCACTGGGAGCTGCTGTAGACGGCGCAGGAGGTGAATAAGGAATGACAGGCAAGGTCGGAGTCGTGTAGAAATTCACAGTGTGCGACTGACTTCGAGAGGAGCTCTGGCTGGATCGATCAACTGCTGATGATTGACCATTAATAGAATGCATATAAATCGTAGGAAATATCGTCAAACCCACAACCATCATCGAAAATATAACAATCAGAGATGTCTTTCTCCTGCTACTACACTTGATGGAGGAACAAAAATGACGTGCATGACAAGGGGAATGTGATCCAGAGTGTCTACTCTTTCTTATATTCATTCGTTGGGTCAACGATTGCTGCTCATTTCTCTCACAGTCTTCTGTCTCGTTGACTCGATGATTCGGGATGATACAATGAGGTTGTCCATGGTCATTATCGGGATTAGTTAATAAATATTCATTGTCATCTGAACTCTCAAAATACTCACCCCTGTACTTGTAATGATTGATGGCTGGCAGAGGCTGTTCATTCTTGAGTCCTGCCTCGTAATGAGCCACCTTTTGCTCCAAAACTCTGTCTTTAATGAAATTGTTTGCTATTTGTTTCAGTGGCTCAATGGAATCGTACCTCAACAGATCCCTCTTCTCCAATATCCTCAACAATTCGGCGATACTGTTCACCCGATCTCTGTCGCGTTTGGACTGAATTACATCTGAATAAAGATCTTTTAAATGGTCCAGAACTTGAGCCGTCACGTGTGGACTTGAAATATCGATAAAATGTCTCTTCAACTCGTCAAATTTGGACTGTCGAGATAAAAAATTTTGGTGGATCACGTCGGGTTCCATACCTAGCGTCATTCTGGCTGCCCCCTGGCTACCACAGGAGCGATGAACTTTACCAGGGAATCCCCGTTGTCTCTGGATTTATTGGGTTAATGATGTTTTTATGTCCGAGATCTGTCCGTCCCTCTGATTGTTGCTATCATCAGCTGGTCGTCCAATTGGTTTCGTCGACATTTGGAATGCTGGGATTGTTGAGTAGAGGTCCAATCAGAAATTTGGCAGCTGATGTCTATTGTTATCGCAGCAGATTCCCCTGATGTTGTTGAATACGTCTAGCTGGAGATTTCCATTGATTACTCTCTTTTATCGTATGTTTTGATTAGAACTTGAATTACCGTCCGAAAACCAGGTAAATGAGACTAGAGAGCACCTCATGAATTCCGCTGAAGCCACCTCCTGGTACACAAGATGGCAGCATGCGTATAACTCGAAACAGTGAGACGTAGTTCAGAGAAAAAACCTGGAAATGTTGAGCAAACAGTTCTCCAAAAACCCCTTGAAGAACCGAGCAATCCGCTATTTGTTCCTGGCCACCAAAAAAAATGCAGTGCAAAAATAAAATAAACATTCAGTGATCCCTAGTAGACCAAGCATTACCCAGATGTCGTGATACTGTGGGGAGAGAGGCCTAGAGCCCATTAGGCTAGGCAAAAATGTAAAAACAACTCATTTATATTTAACCCAAAACCCCCCCCCCCCCCACGTCTGAGCTACGAGTGACATCATCCAGTGTAACTACTGGTGCCTGTGGTCTCGTCAACAATGAAGGCTACCTGAAGTCAAATGGAGGGTCCACGAACACCAATGGATAACCTCCTGAACGTGCTTTCGGGCTTCTCCGTGGGTCACGAGAAGGCCCTGAAGCAGGGAATCTACAATGCAGTGGCCCTCTTCGTCCTCTTCCTGACGTGCGCCGCCACCTACGGCCTCTACCTGATTCTGCATCCCTTCGTGAAGCCCCTGATATGGGCCCTCCTCTGTGGAAGTGTTCTCTTTCCCTTCAAACTCTACATAACGACCTCAGTCCAGTCGTGGTTCGCCGAGACTGAGAACTCTCACGAGCCCCTGCTGATGCACCTGGCGATGGTACCCATCAGAATAGCTGACAGGATCTCTAATGGAGTCGGATGTTTTCTCCACCAACGCCTGAACTACGTGGGTGCCCTCATGGGTGTCATCTCCGGGGGCATCATGATCTACTGGTACACACCGAACATCCTTCTCTGCCTGATCTGGAGGCTCCTCCAGCTGATGTTGAGCCTCGTCTCGCTCTTCATCACCAACTGCAACATATGGATCATTCTGACACTTGTCGTTGGCTACCTCTCGGTGCTCTACGTCTACTGGACGCCCAGAAATGCCCAGCAATTCAACTACACCTCCATCGTCCTCTGGCTGATATTCTCGCTCTACGTCTCTAATATCCTGGGGGTGTACGAAGTCGCTGTCTTCGTCGCCCTCCAGACCCTCTGCATCGTCGGTTTTACGTATGAAGTTATTGTTATTATGGAGACCAAGGAGGCACTGGGAAAACCCTTGACCTTCGCCGAGGCTGTCCAGGTTTGTTAATTTTTATTGTTTCTTTAATTGGAAAACAATTTTTTGGTAGTTTAGTATGTTTTGTTTTCAAGCTTTGGAATTGTTGATGAGAATATGAATTCTCAGGTGGCCCTGACAGGAGAGGAAGTCCCCCTGGAAACCAGAACCTCTGAAGAGCGTGAGGAGACGGACGTCTTCCCCGATTCGCCGTCCACTCCCCGGCTCTCTCCGGACGATATCAAAGAGCCCTCGCCCTCCCTCCCCAAAAGACCCTCGAAACTCGCAAAATCGGTTTCCCTGGACGCAGACGCGGATAGCGCGAGGTCTAGAGGAGGTTCAGGACGTTCCTCGAGCTTTCCCAATGCCAGAGTCACTCCTCGTGAGAGGTACTTCCTGCGGAAACTCAGGACTGAACTGCGGATGTCTATCGATGCCCCCGAGGACGAGGTGGACACCGACAAATACATGTATGGAGCGTTCTACGCCTGCGTGGGGATGCTCCTCTGGAAGCACAAGTGGATCCTGACATTTTTAATTCTGCCTATTGTCTGGTATGCCTCAGGAGATATTGTTCCTCCAGTTGCTTGGCTTTACTATTTAATTTCCTGACTTTATAATGTAATTTTCTTTTCTGATTTAACTGCAAGTCTTTCTTCAGGTACTTCCTGAAGCTCCTGGGCAGGCGATCAGGATTTTGGAGGTACATTCAGGGGCAGATCAAGAGGTTCATTGAGGTCGTCAAGCTCTGGAGCAAGGAGAGACAGCAGGCGCTCGCTCCAGCCCACGTCAGAGGGATCTACCGGGTCTATCTGATTGTCGATAAGAACCTGAGGGAGATCCTGAAAGCCTCTGTGGACTCAGTTGCTACAATTGCTGTGATTCTGGCGCTGCTGGTGTTCACTTTCTGCGCGTCAATTTTCATCACCGTCCAGATTTACGGTGAGGGACTGCACCTGGTGCAGGTCACGGGGGAGATCCTCAATACGTCTCTCGTGAATAATCCAGACATTGATTGGGTTCCTGAGCAGTGGGAGGAGTCGGTTAATTCAGTTCTCGATAATGCGTACACGTACGGGAGGTAATTTGGAAGGTTTTAATTACTTTTTTAACAATTGAGTCAATTAAAACGATTCAACTCCGGATTGTTGACAGTAATTTTGACAATTCCTTCAAGGTCTGCCCTTTCGGACGGAGTGAAGGGCCTCATGAAGGACCTGGAGCCGGGGAAGGCTGAGGCTCTCGAGAAGAAGGTCCTCGAGCTGTGGGACAGGCTGTACCAGGCCTGGATGATGTCCGACGAGGAGCCTGGCATGATTGGACCCACTGTTGATGCCAATGCTGCTATGACAGCCTGGGAGAGCATCAAAGAGAGCTTCGGGAAAATGCCAACTCAGATATTCAACATGACTGGCATTCAGAATTTCGCCAGGGAGAATGTCGGCATTCTCATGCAGGTCTTGGACTCAGTCTGGGGCATTGTCAAGGGAAATATGTCGGTTGTGATGAGTGTGCTCACTGAATTACTGTATGTCGTGCTGATGAGTGGATCAGCTGTTCTGAATTTTACCCTCAGTACTGTTGTCTTCTTCACCACTCTGTTCTATCTGCTGTCGAGCAGTGGACAGACGTATAAGCCTATTGAACTGATCGCCATGTTCAGTCCTATCAGCTGCTACAGGTGATTTTTATTCCACTTTATTACATTCTGTTCTACTTGTCCAACTTTGACAACATCCAGACATCCCAGAACTTCTCACCATTTATCCACAAACAATTACAGTACACTCGTCAATTAATTTATTAATTAGGAATATAAACTTTGTTCTGCTCTAATCTATTCAATTAATTTATTAATTAGCGATATTCTCTTTGTTCTGCTCTGATCTGTTCCATTAATGAACGCAGCAAGGATTTTCTGGGAGGGTACGTCCATGAGAGTAACCCTAACCTCAATTCTCCAGCTGATTGAATTCATTGTTTGTTCCAGATTTGCTATTGCTCTTCAGGAAGCTGTCATTGCGGTATTCGCAGCTACCTTCAAGCTCGCCTCCTTCTTCGGCATGTGGACGTGGTTCATTCACAATCTGTTTCAAGTGAAAATTGTCTATCTGCCATCGGTATTTGCAACTGTGCTGGCAGCAGTGCCTTTTCTCGACGCCTATTTCGCTTGTTTGCCAGCTACTCTGGAACTTTGGTTCACCCGGGGGCCTATGACCGCAGTTTTATTCTTCACGTTCCACTTTTTGCCTTGTAATATTGTCATTACGGACTTCTATAAGGAAATCAAAGGGTGAGTATTTATTTGGGTAATAAAATTGTGAATTATGGTAATTGTCAGGGTAAATAGGGCTCGTGGAGGTCCAAGCCAGGACAAGGGCTGAACTAGCCTCCATGGCGATGACGTCCCTGAACATAACCTCAAACTACCTCGACTGATTACGAACAAAATAATTTTGCGATTGTCATTAAACGGAATTATCGACCGACAATTACGACTCCCCCAGGTCGTAAATTAGGTTTCTTTAAAGTCAAGATAATTATTTGTAATTAGTCGAGAGAATTGAGGTTATGTAACCGAGGGCAGCCGGGTTTTATCAGTAATGATACCACAAGACCCCCAGACTTGTCAAATACTTCCCGACTGTCTTGTTGCATAACTTGTTCAATGGATTTTTCCAGGGGTGGACATCCGTACCTGACCGGATTATCCATCGCCGGGGGAATTTTCTGCCTGGGGGTGGAGGGAGCGATCTTCGGACCCCTTCTCCTCTGCTGCATAATGGTGGCCATCAATCTCAGCCGAAAGTACATGCAGTCTGTCTCCGAGGAGACCCTGAACTCCCTGAAGTCCCAGATTGACCAGCTGGAGGCTGAGCCCCCAGCTTCTCCGTAAATTAAATCGAAAGTAGGGAATCCAAACCGTCCACATGCTCTCGTGCTTCCATGTCTCATCGAATCTAGTGCTGGCTTCGTTAAGTAATCGATAATCCGTCATTACTAATTATTTGAAGCGGTGATGAGGGGGGTCATTAAGATTGGAGACTTGCCCGACGTTTCCACCCTTAACACTAGTCAATTGTAATTTAATTGAGACGTTTAATATATTAATGTACCTGTTGAGATTTATCGATTGTTGGAGATGGAGGAGTTCAAGATGTCCCCAAATTTGTTTGAGCAGAGACTGTCAGATTTGGGCATTCTAACCTCGCCTCGTGAGGACGACTTGTCTACTTGTCCTCCCTAGGTGAGAAATATACTATTGTTTCAATTTGCAGATGCTAGCTCAGACTAATAAATATTTCGGGCTCAATCTTCCCTCCTCAAGTTCATCCCTTAAATAATAATAATAATCCTAACCTTCGTTTGTCTGCATTACATTTCGCTTGACAGTTGCCAAAATCAGTATGTGATTTTTTTCTAAGGTTTTTATTCGTGCAGTGTAAAATGTTGAAATAAAATTTCACATTTGTCCTTGAAAAAACGTAAAAAAAAATGTTTAATTGGATTTATACATTGATTGGGGGTGTCTTCGTGGTATTAGTGATGCTGGTGGCCCTGGAAATTCATTTGCATTACGACATGTACTTTCCAGCGTGAGTAATACCGTCAGAGTGAAATGGTCAGGTGATCTGATCATTAATTTCACCAAAGGATGTCATTGACAGCAGATTTTCATTGCAATCTCCAAACGTTTAGGTAAATAAGGGGAGTCAACGATTTGATGGCTTTGGAGGGGCATAAATGGATCCGAGGGAAGTGACGGGCAGGTCCTGTAGGTCTGGGTAGTTGCCGTGGGCAATGAGAAAGACAATTGTCTTTGATCCTTCCAGCAGGTGGAAGCCATTCTCCGAGAATCTCCCCAGGTTGAACTCGTTGCCATCGATCCAAACGAACAATTGAGTGCACCGGCTGGTGAGAGTGGCGTCGTAGCCATTGTAAAAAGGCTTTAACCTCTCTGGAACATTGAACGAGGGATACCTGTTGATGGACAGGACAGTATCACAAGCAGGAAGATTGAGATTCTTAGGAGGGGTTGGGTAGACGTAGTTGGCTGGCGCCATTTTCTTGTTGTCCGAGGACTTCAGGATCAATTCAATTATGCAACTCTTCTTAGCCTCCTCGAGTGTCGCTCCACAAGAGGCCTCCTTCAGGATATCCTGGAGGCTCAGAGTCGGCAGCTCCATTGCAGAATTCACTGGCTGCAATGCAATTGATGAATTATTTTCCTGTAATCCTCATCGAGGGAAAGTGCCAGAAATTGTCGCACAAACAATTAAAAAGACCACTGAATGTTTTCTGACCTGGAAAAGCCATCAGATTCCAACAAAACAAATGCAAATAATTATTCAACTGAGCTAGAAAACCTACCACAGTGACCGTATCCAGACTCTTCGTATAGACCTTGGGCCTCGACTCCGTCCAAATCCTATGGAAATTGATGTCAACATGGCAGTTGACAATGGGCTCCATTAAATCCGAGACGATAAAAATCGTCAGCTGATCGAGAGTGAGCCGAGAGGTAACAATGACAGGAGCAAAGAATTCCTCAGCATAATTATGAAGAATTTTCCATCTGCCATCGGCATCAATGGAGGACCAAGATGGCGCCGCCCAGACGTCGTTGAGCTGCCAGTACAGGGCGCCCATTGTCATTCCCTCCCCAGCCTCGTCGATCGAGCTCTTGGCCTGTCTGTAGGACTCGGTCTGCACCTTGACAGCCATCGCTTGCTGCACCTGACTAAGGTAGACGTAGCTCGCAAAGTCCCTCTGAGGATCGCCAGTATTCGGGAGATTAAAATTGAATTTGATCTGAATATCCATGAACGCATCGCCCCCGGGGAGATGTTGTCGATGTTTGAGGAAGTCAGAGCCCTTGACAAGATCGACTTCAGGGTTCTTGCTCATGGATCTCAAGTTCTTGATGGACGGCAACGACTGGAACCCATACTCAGACGAGAACCTAGGCCGCTTGTAGGTATTGATGTCCCAGCCGTTGGCCAAATAATTGTAGTAATGAATGTCTCCGTAGAGGTTGGAGTAGGGATTCGTCTCGACCCAGCCATTCTGGGCGCTGTAGTCAGCATTGGTGGGGCTGGAGGTCAAGAAGGGCCTCAGCCTGTCGATCTTCTCGACCTCTTTTTTTATCAGATCGACGTAGAGTTTTATGTAGTCGTCCTTGTACACTTGCTCCTTGCCAGTGCCGTACCAGTTGCCGTAGAGAGCCGCCTCGTTCTCATTATTTCCAGCCCACAGCACCACTGACGAGTGACTCTTGAGTCTCCAGACTGTCTGCCTAACCTCCTCCCTCACTGAGGCCAGGAATTCGGGGGTCGTTGGGTACATTGCACAGGCGAACATGAAATCCTGCCAGACCATGATACCGTACTCGTCGGCCATGTCGTAGAAGTCCTCGGTCTCGTAGATCCCTCCACCCCAGACTCTCACCATGTTCTGGTAGGTATCCTTCATGTATTGCAGGAGAAGAGTTCGCACTGTTGAGATTGCTTTCATGTTGCGGAGAAGAGGGCGGGCTAGAATATTTATGGGAATGAGGTTCGTACCTTTGGCGAAGATCGGGACGTCGTTCACTTTGAAGTAGAAACTCAGGCCCTTCTTCAGGGGCTCCTGAATCAGCTGGACAGTTCTGAAGCCGACTCTTCGGCTCTTGTACTCGAAGTGTCTGGGCGTGGTCAGGGTAATATTGAGGTCGTAGAGCTTCTGCTGGCCGTGACCGTTGGGCCACCATCTCGAGACCTTCCCGTTGGGAATCGAGAGGGTTAACGACAAGAATGAGGTCTTTTCGTTGCTGGTTATCCTGAAGCTTGTGCTGTTGAAGCAATACTCGCTGGCGTTGAGCGTCAAGTTTGCAGCGAGACTTCCTGATAACGGCTTTGATGGACTACTCGCGGCGTTCTCCAGGTGAGCAGTTACGGTTAGCCTCCAGATACCGTCACTCATTAACTCCAGGTCTAGGGATGTATCGAAGAGGATTGACTCGTTGAAGAAGAGGAGCTTGGGAACTGCCCACAGGCCAGCACCCGGAAATGCTGGTCCCCAGTCCCACGAGAAACTCGCCTGCATCTTTCGAATGTGATTCACGTGGCACTCGCCGTTGTAGGACGAGGGCACGCATTTTGGGTAGATCGGGTAGGCTTTCGAGTGATTGTTGTATAGAGATTCTGCTACTTTCACTGCTGACTCGAATTTTATCCGTATCTTATTTTGCTCTGGAAACTGGAGATCACGTTTGAGTTTTGGACTTCAGGAAAAACGGGGTTTTCACTTATTTTGAGCCAGGGGGGTAATGTCTGTGGTAGGTTTATAATAAGGAACACTCCAATAGTATAGAGATGCATGTGGATTAATGGCGATAACTATGTAACATATTATATTTCAGTCTTATCAGCACGCCATTGCAGTTGAGCAGGAAGTACATAAAATTATAATAATAATCAACAGTATTGATTGTCCTTTAAGACATTAGATCACGTCAGCTTCCTATTTGTGGTATTACGAGGGGGATGGACGAAGTGGGAATTATATTTTTGTACAATTTCGTTAATTTTCATCAGATCTTGAGTGCCTGCCGGTGACGCCATTTTGCTTGTCCTCCCTCTTGAAAAAATGGCGTCACCGGCAAAAATAAAAGAAAATAAATTTTATTTCAATTAGTCCACGATAATAAACATATTCTAGAGTTATGAATTGATTAAAAATTCATGATATATCTATTTTGACTATCTAATTTGATTAGATTGACATTATAACCTGAAAATTCCGAGATTTTTAATGCTCAGATTGAATGTCAATTCACTCCCCAATAAAAGTGAGCCCATTATCGTCAGTACTCACAGTCAGATACTCCTTCACATCGTAGACATACCGCAAGTGCATGTTCGAGGTGTTCCCCAGCAGCCGATCGTTCACGAAAACTCCGGCGAAGGTGTCCACCCCCTGGAGCACGAGGAGAGCCCGTTCGGCCGCAAATTCATCCTTATCCAGGAGAAATATAGTCCTAAAAAGTGACGAGGAATTTCCAATCCACCGATACCCCACGTCGTTATCTCCATGCAGAGGATTCAGAGTTTCCGAGGCTGCGAGGGCTAGATAAGTATCCGTGGGAAGTTCCTCCTGACTAAAATATTTGGTTCCAACGACTCCATCCCACACGTCCAGAGGAGACTCAGCTCGAGTTGTCAATAAGGAACTCAAGATTATTATCAACACCGTCCTGAGTGGCATGTCGATCCGGCCTTTCTACCACAAATTGTCACACGTTCCGAGACTATTCTCTCTTTTGAGGTTGACTCTCGACTGTTGCTGGGGAGTCAATGGTGAGGGCTCTCACTGGAGGATGCAGTGAAGCCTCGAGAAGTTCCTCTTATCGTTGCATCAATTACCAAGAAGCATTTCTCCTCACTTTATCACTTAAGAGCAAGTAATCTGACCTTGGTAACATTGAACTGATATACTAAAGTCAACATAACTTTTTCCTTTGCTCTTAGGAGTGGAGGTGATGGTTAGAAATGGCAATTGCATGAAGAGGGGGTACCCAGAGACGTAAAAAGTTATACTGACTTCAGTATATCAGTGAGTCACTTGACAACAGAAGAAGACGTGAAATTTATTGTCGACCGATTGTAAAAATCGTTTCCCATCGATCCACTTACCGACGTCCTTCAGATAAAAAATATTTCATCTCAACTGATAAAGCAACAATTACTGACAAGCCATGGGTAAAAAATGCAATTCCCTTGCAATTGTTTAAATAATTAAAGACTTTAGTCTCGAATATTTCCATCGACTTTCCGCTTATCGTTAAAAATTCACTAAAAATCTGGGGAAAATATTTCCAAAGACAACTGGGGTGGCTTCTCGGGGGCACTTTCATTTACTTTCACCGGCAGGCGCTAGAGGTTTTCTCTTCTCCTCCCATTTCCTCGTCTTCTCTGTTCCTTTCCGGAGTTCTTGGAAAGTACAGATTCTGGCGGTGCCCTCGAGATTCCACCCCCTGAAAACTGCAACTTCAACTTTTATTCCAAACCCAAATGACAATTTTTCTCATGCCCAAGTGCATCAAACAATTGAAACCATTGCAATTATTCTTTTCTCTCTAACCAGGTTCACATGTCAAATGTGCGTAGACAACTAAAAAAAAAAAACATCTGTATAAATGCTATGAAATGGAATCCCGATCCAGTACTAAAAATTTGAAAAATGATATAAATTTGTCCAGTCCATCAGGCAAATATCTAGACTATTTTTAAGGCATCGATGTGTTGCTCCAAAGCCACCAGAGGCTCCCAGTACTTTCCACTCCTCTTAGACTCCTAGATTTGAAGGTTAACCCTTGTTTTATATCGCCGACTGTCACCTCTTCTGCGAACTCCATTTTCGACATTTCAATACTGGCTTTCAGAGGATATCAAAGGAACACTGGAATTACAAAATTCCATTTGTTATAACAGAACAATAAAAAAAAAAGACACATTTGAAGGAAGACTTGAGGCACTTTTTTAACATTTTCTTCTTTTGCGACTGCCCCCTCTTGGCGAGGCCTTCCTCGTTCGCATTTGAGCATTGTAGTCTATTTCCGAATTTTCCATTTTACTGAGAGGCTTGAAGGAACGAATTGGAGAGTCTGGGATGTCTATAGGAGTCGATTGACTCCCACCGGCTGAAAGCAAAAGTTCAAAGATAAATAAAAACAACCGAGGAAATTGGCTAAATAAAAACAACTTCCCGAAGTGACTGGATTTTGTGAATAAATTAAAAATCGCAAATTAACAGAAAAATTGGGGGTAATCACCTGTTCCTCTGCCATGCACGCATATCGCCACATGATCTTCGAACTCGTTTCCATCCTTGGTCCGAAATCTCCCGCACTTGAGGCACTCGAAGGATCCAGCTGACACCCGGCCAGATGTCCTACGCCTATCGGCATCGAGATCGACAAAATCTCCTTCCTGAACGGAGTCTGCGCAGGTGTCTGCATGAGTCATGATCTCCCCCTGGGGGAAGTACTTGGAGCACAAGGGGCACTGGACCTGGACAAAAGTATTGAGACTAAAAGAATGTCGAGGAAGTTAACACCGCAATAACCTCAAAAATACCCACTTTTTCTTCCTCCGGGGAGTCGGAAAACATGTGCTCCACCTCGTCAGCACTAGGAGTCGGCCGATTATTAGCATCCCAATCGAGAACACTAGCCCCAAAATTTTTCCTGGCTGATTCTCCCTCGAGTTCAGTCCTCCTGCCCATTCTGACAGGCAACCCGACCTTGTATTTTTCCCTCCTCTCTCTCTCCAGGGTCGCCATGCTCTCCCTGCTCTTCGCCATCAGCTGCTCCGTCCTAATCTTCTTCTGAACCCTCTCCATCTTCTCTCTGTCTTGAAGGTCCTGTCGATTCCTCTCCATCTCCATCTTCTTTCTTTCTTCATTTGCCTGTAATCATCGATCGCACTAATTAAATAAAATATTCATTATCATAATTAGATAATCAAACGTTCGAGGAATTGATGTCAGGAAGAGATAGAATTCCTTTGGAGAACTGAGAGCACGTTATCTGGAGGAGTTAACGTAGTTCAGTCAGAATAGTCTAAGAATTCGTTTTTAAGTCACCTCATCCTCCTTGGCCTTCTCCAGGAGTGCCACAGCAGCGTGAGACCTTTTGCTCGTCTTTAGGGGGACGAAAATCGGCGAGTCGTCCTCGTCGTCTGTAATCATGGCCTCGATCTGGTCAGGCGTCAGCGGGACCCCTTGACTCTTCTTGGAGACCCTCGCGACCAGCAGCTGAGGCCTGTTCCCCAATAATTTGGAGACACTGGTGGGTTTCCTCCCTCTGGGACCTCGAGGTCGCGACGGATTTGGGGCAATTATCCTCCTTGGATACTCTCCAGAGACATCAACCACTTCTGGACTGGTTGGTGATGCATTGGAGGGCCTTCCTCGCAGCTCCTGGGGGATCTCCTGCGGCTCGTACTCGGGCGACGCCTCGTGAGTCGATCGGGGGACCTCTGGGAGGGCTGACTCGCGAGTCTTCATGGGACGTTTTCTCGAGGGAACGCTCTTTGGGCGCTCCTCCCAGCTCGGGTCTCTCTCCTCTGACCTCGAGTGCTCCTCCTCGGCCATTGGGGGGACAATCTGGGCATTCGATCTGGGAGTGAGACGTTGCCGACGACCTGGCTGGCTCAACAGGGCGTTCAGCTGACGTGAGCTCGTCGGCTTTGGACGCTTTCGCGTCTCCTCGAAGTCGTCGTCTTCGTCCGAGTTGGGGAAGGAGAAGCTCTCGGAGCCCAGCTTCCTCGGGGGCTTCTCCTGGGAGCGAAGACCCAGACGAGTCTCCGGCAGCTCGCGCTCCGGGCGGTATTGCTTGTCAAGACTTCCGTACCAGGGACCTAGTGCAACCTGAGAAAAAGGGAAATAGGGAACTTTGTGAATTATTTTTCGTCTTCGTTTGGATGTTTTGGATTTGCCGAAAATAAATCCGCAAAATTGGCAACTTCAGCTGTGGGTTTTGCAAATTTGTTGCTTTCGAGTGGTTAATTAATTGGAAAATCTAGTTATCCCGCGTGTTAATTTATTATTCTGAGCAAAATAATTTCAATTATCAAGACTTCAATTAGCCAGATGGATAACTTTATTACTGACTGACTGATTAAAAATAGAAAAATAATTAGATCAAGTGCAAAAAAAGACTGACACGTTCATAATGAAAAACTTTATTACTGAATATTGCAAATACAAGACTACTCCACATCCTGACCATCACACAAAAGAGAATAAGAAAAGCCCCTCGTAAAAAGGGAACAGGATAAATTGGTCCAAATGTCATTAAATATATTCGGAATTGTTCCATTAATAAATCGAGAAAGAAAATCCTCATCAAATTATTGGAAGATATTACTGACATCAACGATTGTATCGGCAGTTAATTAATTGCTCGGAGGAACCCACCTTGATGGGTGACCCCCACTCGAACTCGTTATCGAACTCGTCCTTGTGATTCTCGAAGTAAGACCTGTGACACTCCTGAAGACTCAAATCCATCATTTTCTTGAGTTCCTCGGGTACCTCCGGCACTCCATCGACGATTTTGTACTTGACTGGGGCCCTTGAGCCCTGGAACCGCTGGAGGCTCCTGAGGGGAACGTCCTTTTCCTGCTTGGGATCCCAGGGATCGATCCTCCACATTTCGATTCTCGGGGCCTGGAGGAGAGATTGGATTTTTGGCGGAGCACTCTGGGGCTTCTTAGGAATGCTGGTGATGTTTTGGTGGGGCTGGGGAGCCTCTGCCGAGGGGGCCCCGTACCTGGGGGGACTGGGCGACAGTACCAGATGAGTTCCTATTGTGGCACCTGTCTCTGGGGGAACCTCTGGCGAGTCCAAGGGTGAACCGTCTGGAGATTTCTTGCTCTGCAACCTCTGGCGGTTGGAGAAGCTCACTGAGGGCAACTCTGGCGAGGTGGAGTCCCGGCTCGAGCGACTGCTTGTGATGTTGTGGTTGGGCAGCTCCGATGGAGGCGTTGACGGGACACTCTGGAAGAACGAGAGTGTCAGGTGATTTTTTTCTTTCGGTTTTCGTGAGTTCAGGGCTCACGGGGGGCCACCTGAGGTGAGGAGACTGGGAATTTTGGATAAATTATTGATAAAATGGTCTGAATTCAACAGATCAGCTGCTGTTTAATCTAAAAAATGGTTAGAAGACTTGAACTAATCTTTGGGTGACGAAAAATCTTGGGATTAATGTGGAGCGTCTGGTGTTTTGGGAATTACTTCAATTTTCTTCTGGGGTACTTACTGTAGACAACGAGTTCTCGTGATTCATGTCCTCAGTATTATCCAGTGATGCCCTGTAGGCTTGGAACATCTCATTCATCTCTGAGGTGCTCATCCCATTCTCGTAGAGTCCCATGCCTGTGGAAAAAATATGAAGAGGTTGTAGGAACTCTGCTGATTGTGATCTGCTTTGATTTGTGGAGGTGGAAGCCTTTTCAGGGGCTTTGAGTAATGAGAACGTGATCTAATCTTACCAATTAATTCTTGCTTCATCTCTCCAGCTCGAGTCTCCTCCGCTGAGCGCGTTCTAGCACCAACCTGACCAAAACAATCAGAGATAAAAATCAAGGAGACTTGGTTGTTAATTCAATGATGGTAGTCGAGTGAATTCTAGAAATGAAACGTCCAGGATCGATTTGATCTTCGAGGAGGCGAGAGATAAATTGTTATGGGCAAATGTTAATACAAAATTGATTTTTATTTCCATTTCTGAAGTGACTCGACCGATTCCCTTCCCCAAAAACTGATGACGTCTGTCGTAAAGTCATCCGTCTCCTCGTGTTCAACGAATCAACAATTCTCCAAGTCAGATGATTTTCATTAATTAATTAATCATTCCCCAAATTCTGCAATCCGATGACTAATGCCTAGTCTCGTAGAGGAGGTTAACAAAAGAGAGACAGAGAGAATGCTCAGTTAATACTCACCGATCCCGCGTAGCTCATGTTGTCTGTTATTTTTTCATTTACGAGGACGAAAATTGTTATTACAACGACAATCGATCGTTGTAGGATCGTCAACGGCTGCACGGGACGTTATTTATGATTTTTGAACTTCATTCGACGGGATTTGATGACAGCCGAGGCAATTATGATCACGATAACAAAACGACAACGATGAACGCTGCGAGCAGGAGACTATGGGTTTTTGTCCCTCTGGGGTCAGTTATCAAAGCTCACTTACCATTCGTCTACCCCAGGGCCTCAGCGACGATCCGTTGACTCCCATTGGTCGAGGCTAGACGTGAACTCTACTCGCATTTGAGGAGCCGAGAGGTCATTTAAAAGTGTAAACAAACAACGGATCAAACGTCCACGAGAGTTATTTGTCGTACCCGCTTTTTTAAGGTAATTATTCAAGAAATATTTGTAATTTTGTCCTTGGAATGAACGATTTTGTCCGTATCTTTGTTGACATTCCACGAATTAACGTCAATTGTCAATATTTCTGATATTTCCCGGGAGCTAGAGGATTAAGAATTTTCACGAAGTAATTAACAAAAAATTGGGTCTTCATTGCCAGGGGACAGACTCTGAGGCCAGAAAATTCAAGACTGAATGCCCATTCATTGAATTTAACTCTAACACAAATGACTGTTGTCGTTCTAATCCCGATGACTAACAAATCAATAATCGATAGGTCCCCGAACTGCTCGAGACACTGGATATAAAAAGAAATCAGTGGTCATTACCCGAAAATGGCGAATATGCCAAGAGCTAATGGCGTCCCTCTGCCCCAATAAATCAAAAAAATTAATTTTATATTGACATTTGCTCATAATAATTTATTTCTCACCTCCCCCAGGACAAAATAAATCCTGGACATCTCCATAATCAAACAATAAATGAGAAAAATATATTATAACCCACCAGGACAATTAAAATCACGATCTCATTGTTAATTGATCAGTTAAATTGATAAGTGATATCTCCAAACATTAAGTACAATGTTACGAATGTTTTTCATCAATTTTTCACTCATTAAATCACATCATCCGTGCGCCTGATATTTTTAATACTTAAAGGCCCACATTGACGCTCATTAAATCGAGTTTAATTAATATTTTCAGTTTGTTCGAAGCGCGTGGTGCGATTAAAATTCATTCGATGACAATTACGAAAGGAACGAAAAAAAAAAGAATTTCCCTTGATTTCTGATAATTTCTCTCGCTCCCGTGTGGCCCTCACCTATCGTACACATTATGTACATTACATACAATATATTTACTCTCTTCATATCTCTCTCACTCGTCGTCAACATCTAGTCGGCTAATTAGTGAAAAAATAATGCTGCTTTGGCCATGATTTACTCTTAAGATTTCATTCCCGTCTTTTGTTTCCCCCCCTCAAAAATTCCTTCAACTGTAATCAATTACGTCCACCCAATTAATTCAATCATCCAATTAATATCTAAGTATCGATAAAGTCTAGCCTCCAAGTGATAAAAATTCAAGACCTCAATTATTTGATTGGAGTACGTAAAAAATCATGATTTTACGTTTCTAGAGTTCAATTCCCATCGAGCAAACCCATGAAGGAATGTTTCACGTTTAATTTTTGGTTAAACTGAATTTAACAAGTTCAGTGGTAACTGATTATTCAAGTCAAATGGACAATAACGTCGAGATGACAATTGCAGGTAATTTAACTCACTACAAAAAAATATATCGACGAGATAATTTGACTCGAGCTATTCGCCACTGCCTCCCTTAATGACTCCATTAAACAAAATAATAATGAAAAAAAATTGTTGATACCAGCCAATTGTACATTTTTCCCCCACAAATGTAACAATCCATTCGAGATAATCTCAAATTCCCATAAATAATAATTATTTAATCAGCTCCTCGAGATGATAAAATCACTTGGTGTCACAATAAATTACTCGAATTAAACAGACGTAAATAAATCTGTACATTAATAGAAAAAGGTAAAACCGAATTATACCTAAGGGACGGAAAACCGAAAACGCCGATTGTAATATAATTATTGAGATTTCATTTGTATCTCGGACTGTCTGGCGGTGTGGACTGTTGAGTACTGGTGCTCCGGTGTTTGGGGCCCGTTTTGAATGACATCTTCTTCAGGGGCCGGGGTGATATGCCATGAAGTGCTGGACTGTCCTGAGTGTCAGCACTGAACCAAACTCTGCTACCATCAGAAGCTAAAAAGAGTAAATTGTTACTCACTCACCAATTGTTGAATTACTAATGAATAAGTTTTGAACAGTCTGATGAGTTTGAAGTTGCAATGGGGAGGCCGAGAACATGATGAGAGAGATCACTGAAGCTGCCAAGAGCATTCTTGTAGAGAAGGAGTAAAACTGAAGTCTATTTCATCAAAACAACAATGGCGACTGTCATTCTAACCTGAAAAATTCCCTGATTTTGCCTAACAAATGGAAATATTTGTTGACAATTGTCAAATCGTTTCACCCCTTCACTGCAGATGTTTTGAAGAAGAAGAAATTGATTTTTCTTTCTAAGATACTAACTTGTTGGACCTTTAACAGAGTGGATGGGGATTAGGTCTGAATTAGTCACCTCTGTTCGTGCGATTATCTACACCACTCGATGCTGAATTATTTCTGAGACTGGGACGACCGTGATGGGAGTCCAGGAGGGCAGCAGCTAGATTCGATGATGCCGTTGACTGGACACTGGCGATCGAGCCTAAACCAGACAGATCAATTGATCAATAATTCCTGACCAACAAGTGAACAATTGAATTTATCAAGAGATCGAAAACAATTGGCTTGTCATTCTGAACTCCAACAGCTGTTCTGAAATTCTGAAGAGCCACAATTACTACGAATTGATCTCCCTCTGGAGTTACCAAATGAATTACCAGTGACAGATGATCCTCCGCTGAACGGACTCATCGGTTGAACGGGTGCGTAGACATTGGCAGCAAATTCCTCGAACGTTGTTGATTCCTTGTGATTTCTCATAACCGTATCAATCGAACGATTTCTCTCTTCATAACTGAAAAGAAATTCCAGAAGTTAATAACAATTTATCCTTAAGCTGCGCAACAGTTGCTTTACTCAGCTGAATAAATAAATAAATAAATAAATGTTAATTAATGGAAAAAAACTCACTAATGCTGATACAACGAGAGAGTGGACCTCTTCGCTCTGCTGGCAGCCAGAGCAGTTGTCCTGACAATTCCCGGCAGTACATCATCTCCAACAATGCTCTCATCAAAAAGAGGCCCAAAGAACGGAATGTCCGTCTTCCTGGCAATCTGCACTCTGTACAATTTATTAGGCAGCGGATAAATAACAATCAGCACATCGCAGAACTCAGTGGGAATGATGTCCCTCCTGTAGTCCCTCCAGTGCTCGGACCAGACCACATGAACCTCATCATTCCCCAGATGTCGAGTCTTCTGCAGAAGGCTCTCAGGACTGTCAGAAGGCATTCTGGTGGCCACATGAAACAAAATTTCCACGAAAGAGGTGGCAAAGTATGGGGCAGTGGTGCCACTGGCCTTGCCCGGCACCAAGCCCCCCATAAACCCAGTGTGGCTCTCCAACTCGACCTCCCAAGCCAGTCTCGCCACAAAGCTCTCGTACTCCTTGCTCCCAGTGACATTGCCAAGAATAGAATTCTTGTCCTCCTGTCCTTGGCCCACGTAAATCACCGCCATCTTGTGGGTCTCCCTCGATCTCTGGCCATCCAGATTCCTCAACTCCCTCAGGAGCTTCTCATTCTTCGAGAGCAGATGCAATCGCCTCCTCTGCTCCCAGCCAGACAGCCCCAGATGCGAAAACAAAAGTCTGCAGTGGTGAAAAGGCGCTGGAGGGGGTCTTGAAGGCCCTGGAACAGAAGTCAAAGGTCATTTGAGCCTGAAAAAATAATCCTAGACCATTCTAAATGAACAAAAAACACAAAATGGCCGCCATTTTCTGTCAAAAACTTGTGATACTTTGAAAAATGGTGGAACCTCCTCGTGAATTCTCAATTATTCTCATCAGGATTGCATGAACTCCTACCTGGAACAGCTGGAGGTGCTCTCATGCTCTGATGTTGACTGCAGCTCTGGACGTACTCCCTCGAGGTGTTTCGTTGATTGATGATTGCGGTAATTGTCTCGTGCTCCATGCAGTTCACCGGCGGTGAGTTTGCTGGGGCATTGAGAGGCACCTCGGGATTGGTGAGGACCTCTGGAGAGGTGTGACCAATATAATTGAGAAGATCGTCGAGATTGTCCATGTCACTGGCAGCGTTGGCAAATGTTGGAAGAATCGTTGGATCTCTGGCTCGCGTCAGGTGTCGTGGGGGCTGGGTGAGGCTGAGAGAGTCGTTGTCCTCCTGGAGATGATCCAGAATTTTGGGGGGATCTCTGAGGTCTGTTGAGTCCTTCTCCTCTCGATGGCGGTAGAGGATCGAGCAGTCCCAGGCTGCCTTTCCCGCCAGATCTCTCAGGAGAACTCTGACGGTCGATGGAGCTGTCACGAGAGCCTCTGGGGGGTCCAGTGCCTGGAGCTCCACCAACGACATTACGATAGAATTGGAGAGCATGAGGAGCTGGATGTTTGGCGCCTGGAATATTGCAGAGGACAACTCGTCCCCGTCGATTCCCGGCACGTCGTCCAGCTCGACGACAGTCGAGGAGAGTCTGGCCGCTCCTATTCCCATGGGAAAGTGGCCCAGATGATTCACCAAGTGCATTGTCACCATTTTTGCTGCCAACTGGACTGATTGGGGATTCGAGTTGCGGGGAGTGCTGGCCTCTTTTCCCAAATCATCAATGGCCAAGTCCGGATCAAAGTCATCCTGCTCGTCATTCTGGTGGCGAGAGTGACGCGACAGATCTTGAATTGATTTGTCGGATTTATTGTGAATCAGATTGTCGAGAACTGTGAAGATTGTGAGGAGGAGGGGCTTTCCCTGGAATCCTGTGGAGAGAATTGTCGGGCCCAAGTGCATCGACCACTCACCCAGGCAGAAGAGCATTGACGTTGTCAGGGCACTTCGACGCTCCGAGACTGTCATTGTGTCCAGGGTTTCAGCGAGAATCTGGAGAATATTTTTTCAATAGAATTTGTAGATGGCTCCAATTATCCCGTTAAACTCTTCTTAATCACTTCCTTCGTTTGTTTGTATTGTTTATTAAGATAAAAGTGAATCGATAACTTGATAACAATAGCGCAATGTGAATGAGCAAAAGAAAATGGACCACAAAATATGCGCAATTGTTGATGAATTTAATTTCTCACCTGAATAATTTTATACGGAACTCTGGGATATATTTCCAACAGGACATCTGCCTTGTCACAGAGCAGAACGAGCGAATCGCAGGCGACCTGGGCCACCGATGGATGTGTTGCCTTCAAGAAAAGCCAAAAATGAGTCTGACAAGAATTCTCAACAAACAACTGAACAATTAAAAAAAGACAAAACAAGAGTGCGTATTAACGGGGTAAGCGTTAGACACTTGTAAGCCTAATCACCAATAACAGTAAGCAATAACAATGCAACGAGTGGAGAAGAGCATGACACTTTGGTGGAGCTAAGAGGTGTGCTAGACTACCTTATACGGGAATAGTGCATGGAACCGGTCCCGTCGCCTGCCAGCCCTGTGTGCCCTCTGTCAAGCCAAGCAAATGAGTGTCGCTAATTCCCAAATGATGAATCGTGGATACTACCCAGAGGGAATTCTACTAGTGAAAGCCTACTACTGCGTTCCCATTTAATTGCTGTACATTTTTTGTTTAGGGTGAATTTTTAATTGAAAAACAAATAAAGAAGATGAGGAGAAAAATAATGAGAAAGTAGAGATGGTAGAATTGTAAATTCAACAGTTGGATATATTTTAATCTGGGGTATTCATTAAAAAAATAAAAACAATTTCATGTTTTAATAGATATCCAGAAGGTAATTATCATGAAGAGATTACCCAAAACCCAGTGAATTATCAGAGATTTTGTGGTGATAAATAATTATGAAGGAACGAAGAGAAATAAACATTGAAGAATGGAAGAATAATAAATATAGTAATCGAAGATGAAGAGAAAAATAGTGAAAAATTACCACGGCACCCGTCAAGACTCAAGATGAATAGAAATTGATGAAGAAAAAAAGTGACAATTCAGTGAGACTCCCCATGCAATATATAAATAAAAAAAATAAATTCTCCTGTCCCTTCGCAACTTCCCAAGACCTCATGTGACCTCAGGCTTGGAATTCTCCTCCTAAAAACCCAGTCAATACCCGGATTTTCCTCAATCCCTACTGATCCAACAAAAGAAAAAAACCCTCGATAACTTACCCTCAGAGCTTGGAGAAGAACCGTAACAGCCTCGACGACTTTTGGATGCTGGCTCCTGTGGCAGAGCTCCCCATAAGCGAACATAGCAACACTGGAGAGTGCGATACACCTGGCAACACCAGTGGGTTCCCTCCGGCAGCTCCTCATGAGAATATTCAGTATCAATTCCTTGGCATCAGGGCAGACAATGGTCTCGATGTCACTGGAGTTGGGTTGAAAGACTGGAAAATTTCCATTGGAAATTGGCAGAGACAGAAGTGATCCCAGAATTGAAACTGCCTCAGTCCTGGGCGCCTCGACATCCTGACTACCCAGAATACTATTGGCAGCGTGAATGTAATCCAGAATAAGTAGACTCGATCCTGGCAATTTTAAACTGAAAAATCTTGGCCCAGTGTACTTGATCAGTGCATGAATGACTTTGGTATCGTTACTGGTAATTCCATTGTGCACAGCTCGATAGAAAAGTGTTAAATGTGCCTTTGGTAAATTAATATCGAGTGGCTGAACAGTCAGAAGACAGATGAGACGATAGGCAGCCAATTTTCCCACTTCGTAGCGTGGTGGTAATTGAATGGCCTTGAAGCACCATGGAGCTATCACGGTGAGGGGTGGAATGAGCTCTGGAGCTGGTGGAGTCACCTGATTGTCCCCGGAGACTCCCTGGTTCATGCGAATTTTTATCAGTGTCTGGGTCAGCTGGACCAGGTACTCCATCACCTGGCCATGGAGTACTGGGTCCTGAATGTTGTTTACGTCACCCAGGGCTGACAGCATTCGCCTCCAGAGGACAACTGCCACGTCTGGCAGCCAACCTCGGACTGTACCACCTGCCATCACTGATCGTCTCTCTGAGGCGTCACTCGTGTCTGGAAGAAGCCGGAGGGTGAGGGCGTCGAAAGCTTCGACAAATTATATTATCAAGTCTATTTATCCACAACCCAAGAATTAAACTCAGCGAGAAATTAAATCCCTCGGAAAAAGCAAAAAAAATTAAATCTCAAACTCTAAAATAGAATTCCCAAACTCATTTACTCATAAAAAGAAAAATAAATGACCGAATTTTATAAAAAAATTACGAACAATTGCACATTATGTAATGAAATATCAAAACAAAAATCGTTCAATTGTTTCTTGAATTTTGTTTTCTCGTTTCAAAGTATTAAAAAGCCACGAAAAAACTAAAAAAACTCACACGGAAATCCCCCCGAGAACTCCTAAAACCCAAATTCAACAAAAAATATAAACAAAAGATCGCAAAAAATTCTAATGATCTTCTTCTAACGAAAAGCCAGTTAGTTACTTCTCACAGGCAACTACACACTCTCAAAGCACAAGCAACTCATCAATGATATCAACACGAATTCACAGGACATCTAAAAAAGAAACGATAATATTGCTTTCTATAGAATTGATTATCGAATTTGTTCACTGGGGGATTGCCATTACATACCAATGCTGCTCCCATCAATATTCTCGATCTGAATGGGACTGTCTTTGTTGGAGTCAACTCCACTGCTGGGGGTGGGCGAGGGACATCGAGGAGTAGCAGGTTCACTGTCAGGAACAACGACACTGTCCAACGACTTGGCACGTCTCCCAGCCAGTGTTTTTCTCCTTCCAGCAGCCGTTGTCGTCACATTGTGGCTCACCAGTTTAGCCATGTCTCGTTCAATGGAGAGGGGAAGTGCTGCACGCGATGAAATGGATTGGGCTGAGTATGTGAATGTGAATGAAACCGAGAGTTCACTCGGTATGAGAGAATTATCAGTGACTGATGGAGAGAAAAAAAAAACGGGCCACAACGAGCAATTTCTCCATTGTCAGCCAAAAAAAAGGTGGACAATCAAGCCGACCTCGATCGAAAGTTATCTTCATTGATTTATTACTATCGACAAATAAATGAAAACTCATTTATTCAATTTTCAAGAACAAAACTCGACCTCCAACAAATTGCCATGTCGAAGATTGTCAGCCTGCCCATTGTGCTCCGCTCCAATAATTAATAAATTAATGAATCACTGATGAATAATTGATTAATAATATTTACATGATTAGTACGTGTTTTTGTGAATAGTCTCGGTAATTAATCATCTTGAATTAATTGAGATATTTAAGCAATTCAAGAACCACAAGAGCACACGGGCTATTTATATCGTCAGTGTCGCAGATTGTGCAGCTGAAAAAAAAAATTCAGTCGAAGGGAGAAGTGGTATAAATAAATGTTCACTAAGGTTCTGATGAGTCCAACACTTGTCCAAATACTCTTGTCGAAGTGCGTCGTCATTGATATTGACAATTGTGAAATTGACTTTTTTGTTTTCAACTGCTGGAAATTAGTTATTAATTAATTCAAGGATTGATTACTCACCAGGGATTTCGAAGTGAGTAACTTGTGCTCGATTTTTTTGGAGTTTTGCACGACTCTTCATGCTGTAGATGTTGTTGTCACTTACACTGCGCGGTAGGGGTCGGTGTTTTCGAAACTCTCGGGACGGGTGGTCTGTAAATTTTTGGGTAATAATGAGATTCTTTAATTTTAGTTAATTAACATTTGTCGTTTATTTTCCCCTAGAGACGGAAAATAATTTTCCTCGACTACTCATATCCATTTCCCGACAATGGGGTCTAGAAAAGCTGCTTAAGTAATTGAATCTAATGAATAATATTCGCTTCAACCGCTTGAGAACCAGAATAAACAATTGCCCTAACGATTGCAGCCATAGCAAACAAATTTAATTATGATGAATGGTAGAATTAAGTCTTTCTCACCTGGAGCATTCTCCTTGCTGGTGGTGCTGGCCTCCCTGTCGATGCTGCCCCTCCTGGGGCTCTGAACATTGCTCGCCGAGGCAGTCCTGCAACCGACTCCCCTCCTCTTCTTGCTCTTCTGCTCGCTCAGCCTGTCCAAGGGCAGATCATTGAGGTCCAGATTGTAGACGTGTCTCGCCAAGACCCGGGTGAGAGTGTCGAGAGTCTTCGCCCACTCCCTGATGAGCTCCTCCCACTGCGTGAGACTCGTGAGCACCTCCAGGAACTCGTCCCACAGTTGCGTGAGGATGACGACATTGAGATTTGCCTTGATCCAGGTGACAATCAGCGTCTGAAAGATGGCAGGGGCGAGTTTTCCGCCGATACTCTCGTGAGTCTTTCTTCGGGAGGGCTTGTCTCCAAGAACTAGCGAGGTTATCTGGAGGAGAACCCTCAGAAGTTGGTCCCAGGTGCTTGGCTCCAGTCTGGCATGCATCACTACATACCTGGAAATTTTTTTTTAATCGTAAAAAAATTCAGCGATTGTTTTTACGGAGAATCTGAAGTTCTTGTGACACCAATTGTCGAGTAATTTGTGTAAAAATCTCTTCAAGTCTACTTACCTATAAACATTGAGCACCCTCTTGCAGCTGTCAATCTGCTCCTCCAGCAGTGCAGCACTAGCCAGTCCCCCGGAGTTCTCCAGGAAGAATACATTGGATGCCTGGGTGATGAAGACCTGGAGTACACTCTGCAATCCAGCCCTGACAAACAAGTTCTCCCTGTGAATGGCCCCCAGATACGAGTCATTCCTCAATCTCCCCTGTCTCCAGCTGTCGGATGGGCTCTTGTCGCTCTCCTCCCGCCTCGCCCCCTCCTCCCCCTCCTTCTCCTTGTGGCTCTCCAGAGGCTCCAGCATGAATGACGGGATCTCATTCATCTGCACCCAATCCTTGTAGACAGCAATGGCTTTCCGAATGGCCCCGGCATGTGTGAAATCGAGGAGGAAAGCCTGCCGATAAATCTCATGAACAAAATTGACATTGTCCCTGCTGCCATAGAGAACCTCCCGCACCAGTAGCACAGCAGCTTGTCCATCATCTTGACCAGCAGGCTGAACCTCCTGATGGGGAACATCAGGTGACAGCGAGTTGGAGTCCACACTCTGATTGATGGAGGTCCTCTTAGTCTCGTCGTGCTCATCGCTAGGTGTCATCTGGGAGTTGAGGAAGGGTCCGTCCTTCTTGGTAACGTGGGTAAAACTCGCCAGCCACTTGATGAGTGCTACCTTGCAGAGGGTGTAATTGCTCTGGGAATTCGGCGACTGCTGTCTCATTGTCGGCAGCTCGAGGTTGACCTTGTACAGAGAAAAATTGTCATCGAACTCGGGACAGATGTATCGAAGGTAAGTGGCCTTGAAGCGCTCGAGGAGGAATTGGAAGCACTTGTGCTGGCGTGTGTGCTTGTCCCTCCACTCGACCTTGACGACCTGAGTGACCATGAACTCGAGGAGGGCCTCGAAGAAGCGGAGGGTCTCGTTGTCCAGTGGCTTCTCTCCACTCTGGACTGGGAGCAGTGGAGTACCGTTGGGCTGGGTCACTGGGCCCTGCTGAGAGTTGTTGCAGTGGAAGATCGAGGTGACGTGTTGAGTGTCGAAGAACTCGCGTTTCTCCTTCTCCTCGGGGTTCGGCCCACTCTGGGGCGCTCTCTCCTGGCTCTGCTTCGATCGGCGGTCGGGCCGGGTGGAGGTGGGGGCCGGGGGGAAACCGGGGACGAGGGAGGCGAACATCTGGTGAATGTGGTCTGGGGCATTGTCGCCGAGGGCCTGGTACCAGAGAATGAAGTAGCGCAACGCCTGGCGACGAAGTTTCCAGCTGTTCCCTGGGTGTAAGAGCTTGTGGAGAATTCGGGCTAAACTGTGACACTGCCAGCGACGGTTCAGCAACTCCGGGAGCAGCGTCAGCACCTTCTCCAGGAGCTGGAGGACCTGCTCGAGCTCCTCGCGGTGGGCTTTGTGCACTGCAAGGGGTGAGATGGGTTACGGGGGTCTAGGGAGCTCTCTAGGTCTCGGGGGGGTCAATGATTCTCGAGATTTTCAGGGCCTCAATGGCTTCCGGGACTCTCCAGGGGTCTTATTACATTTCAGGAGACCCTGGGGACCTCTCAAATATTTCTCCCTTCTCCTACAATTTTTTAGATACTCATTAGCCTCAGGAACATCCCGAGAAATGTCCTCTGGTAGTTATTGAGTCTTAGAAAATTTCTGTTCATTCATTTCTTTGGACTGCATAAATTCTAGTCCAGAGGAAATTCTAGAGAAAATTCGTGACAATAACACGAGGGATCAAAATTAACTTGAAATAATTTCGCAGTTAATGGGCCCATCCGGGAATTTATAACAATTTTTTCAACAAATAGTCTAAAGAATATTGATAATAAAAGTGAAAGGAAGGAACAAAGTCGAGAAAAATAGTCAGGATCGTTAATGCAGTCCAGAAAATTCTCTGCAATAATTCTCCCACGGGATAGTTATGAGATCATGCTGAAACCCATTCCAGACTCCCCAGCATAATCATTCTCAGAAAGTCTCTAACTACTTGTTTACACATTGCACTCAATTAAATTAACTTACCAAGATGGAAGGATAGTTCTGATGGAATCGACAGCACAAACGGGTGAGTAATGACATTATTATTCGTTAGTAATTGAAGTTGACCAGCAGAAATGAATTGAGGACGTTCTCCGCTGATTTTCAGTTTTTTCAATTGTTTTTATTTGTCACGAGTTAATGAGGGACTCGATAACGAACGTGAACAAATACTTGGGGGAAAAAAATGAAAATCGGGGTAGAACCTCATTAATTGCATAGACAAACGATTTAATTACCTCTTTGTCGAAGGTTCGCCTCAGCCGTGACGAAACAGTCATACAGAATGAAGTAAACATGACTGAAGTTGCCCTCGAAGAAGCCCTTCGCCTCGTCTGTGTCCACATTCTCTGGGAGATCGTGAAAAATAATAAAATAACTGAGTTAAACAAAAGTCCACGTCAATTTGTCGAGGTGAATCGATAAACCCAGAAACAATTGTTCGTGGGTAATGCGAAACTCCAGACTCGCCATGTGGTTTCAGATAAGACTTATCATCACCACAATTATTTCGATTGCACTCCTTGAAACAGAGAATTTCTTTTAGAAGTTGAAATATTTTTGCAATCGTGGAATGAAGAGAATAATTTTGTCTCCTGGACTTTTGTTATTAATTCCATGGAAGTTTCTTGCATGCAGATGACGTACAGGGCCTTATCAAGATTTTTTTCTTTTGTAGGAAATAGCCATTGAATTGAAAGTGCTTGTTCTTCGATCAAGAATTGGGTTCTAGCCTTGAGGATAATTTTTTTCAGGGAAAAACATCGCTAATGATCCGCGAAAAATTGTCTGCGCCGAACAATTGTTGATAATTGGCGATTAATTAATTCTTGATGCCCCACTGACAATCCCCCTCCCTGGAGTCGCCCAGCACCAAAAAGAAATGTATAAAATGTGCGTAGGATGACACAATCGACAGGTCGACTCCCACTGCCCCAAGAGCTGGCGACTCCCAATGTTAAACAAACTTTCCCGAACACGAAGGGACCTAACAATGGTCCCAAGTGTTGGTAGGGTTGACAGGGCTGACAGTGGAGCCCTGCCAATCCTCCAGGCCAACTGTTTCCCAGCAACACCCCCGGACGAGTCCCCCTGAACTCACCCAGAACAATCTTCAAATGCTTGAATCTCGTTGCACTGTCCTTCTTCACATCTTGTATCTTGAGCGTCGACTTCTTGACGTCTACATGAAGTTTCTTGCTGAACATGATGATCTAGTGCGCGCCGCCGGCGGCCGCGACGATATCCAAATTCATCGAGCCCGCGCGAAACATTCCTCATGAGTCACTGAAGCCCTTGGACAAGTGGTTTTCACGATTACGTTGACATTAATTTTGAGGGGAGAATGACTTATGAATTAACAACTGAAAAAATCCCGTTACAGTCACCATTGGCTTGTGTACGAATGAGAGAGGGGCACTCGCACACCTCTCGATCAGATGTACGTGACGAACGCCATCTTGGAGGCATGCGTTTGTGTGGAATTCGTGAGTGGTCGGAGAGGGGGCATTGGGAGGAGGATTCCGATTATTGGTCTTATGGGAGGGGGAGGGAAATTTGGAGGATTCGTGTATGAGAGGAGTGGGCTGGAGAAGGTGCCAAGAGGAGGAGGTTCCCTCCCCGGAGGGAACAGGATGAGAGGACTGTTTATTCCAGGGTTTTTGGAATTTTTTGTTTACGTGGAGAGGGCCGACTGCTGGTAACAAAGGGAGGCTGGAGAGGCTCAGGGCAGTTCAATTTTTGAGATTCTATTCTACTGCTTCCAGCGGCTGAATCCCCTCAATTTTAAGATCACTTTGACTTTAGAATATCGACAATGAATTCAAGGGACAGCTCCCAAACCTCATAATTTAACTGATCAACTGTAAAACTTGACAACTCATACTTCTGGAGATGGTGGAGGTGGATGGGTGGACAATGAACAGGAGGTGGACGACACATCCACACTCCTGGTCTGTATGGTCCAGGTGGTAGCATTGGTACCCCACGAATTGCCTGATCAATCCATGTATTGGCAGAAGCAACGAATGAATCTACTCTAGACTCGACGATGATTTAACAGCATTAGTGTCCTCGAGTCTGAGGAGGCCAGGCTCTGGACTCGGTTCGTCCTCACCCAAGATACTGGTACTCCTGCTCGAAGACAATTGTTTCCGCGATTGAGCAGAGGGAGTTGTTGTTGTTGGGGTTATTCGCTTTTCTCCATCACCAGAGTCAGTGCTCTCACTGCTCCTCCAGCTCCAGCAAAAATTACTTGAAACAATCGGCAAGTATCGCTACAATTCCAAAGTTACTCAAAGAAATATCACCTCTAGTATATACGAAATATTTATATTTACGAAATTAGTCTTTCTATACAATTTTCTCATTTTTCCTTCACGCTTTCACGAAGATTCATTGAATGTGTAAATTATTTTATCCGTTAGAGCCTGAGTGAATCTGCCTCATGAATTTTCTATTGTCTACCATTTTTGCTTCGAGTGTAAAAAAAAACTCCCCGAAAATAATCACGCCTGCTTTTTTTTTGCTTTTCTCATTTAAATAAATATAAATTCAAGTCAGTGTCGCGTGCATTCAGTCCTACACGCATTAATCATGACAAAAAGAGAGATATAATTAAAGAGTTTAAAAAAAAAACTGCATATGTACACAGGAGTCTAATGTACATCAACTGTTCAACATTTTCTCCACCATGAATTTGTTTAAAAAGAATTTCATTTTTGTGTCACTCCGAGATATCTTAAGGCACACCTCACGCTCTGTATCTTTCAATTTTCATAATATATATATAATATTTTAAAAAAATGTCGTCATACTTCTTGATATTGCATAAATATGTTTCCTCCGTAATAACCAAGAGAATGAAAAAGAAAAAAAGAACGCCTAATCCTAGATTAATTAAAAATCGCTACAAATTCTCCAATAATAATAAGAATATAATAAGATCTAATCATGTATATTACGTAATATCTGTTTCTGTACATAAACCTATGTCTCTTACTGTTCCACGATCTCAATGACAATTCCCAAAGATCATTAAAATAACCGTAAAATCATGAACGAAAAAGAAAAAACAAATTCACTCTACGCCCGTATTCTCATGATTTTTAGTTCTCCCTAGTCACAAATTATCGATGAATTAAATCAATTAAAAATTAATCAGCATTGATAAAACAGTAATTGTACGATGGGATGGAGATGAAACAACGAGGGGATGTCTAATGACTTACGAGCAAATCATTTTTTTTGCTTCCAGTATAAAAAAGAAAAAAGAAAGAAAAAACAATCTGTGGAATTGCTTGAATTCTCGAGAATTCAGAGCGTAAAACAAAATTAACCTCTAGTTGTGATTTTATTCACTGAATTGTTTGTTTAATTAATTCCAACGTGAGAAATTGATTACTCTTTTGGTTGATTTGGGCAAAGTGATTGAACTTTGCTATTAATTCGCGACCCTAACACCTAATGGACGTTATCTGATAATTAAAGAAATCATTCAATCAATTTGTTCACATCCTCATTACGAAATGAATCGAGTGATTTATTGACGTTATCATTGGCTCATTGCACTTTACCTCAAACGTAGTCTCAATTTTTATTTCACTTTAATACTATACGAACTTTGTAAATGACTTGAGATGATTAATTTGTTTTTCTTTCTCAATTAATTGCAATGGAGGTGAGGGCCCCCTCCATCGTCATCGACAGACTTTGTAATTAGATTATGTACAGGAGTGTCGACTCAGATTCGCATTGGTCCTACGAATTTTCTTATCATTTTCCCACTTTCTCTCTCTCTCTCTCTCGCGAGTTTGATTTTTTATTATTATCGACTACGGTTGGCTCGCTAGGTTTCAGTCCTGATTGTTTTTTGTTCTATAGATGATTCAATGTTGTAGAAAAATACTAGTGATACTCATTGTCGTTGCACGGGCAGTGTTGCTGATAATTAATAATTTATTCGTCGCTAAGGCACCAAATGTTATTACTTTTACTGCTGTTACTCGAGAGTATTTCGGGGATTTTGAGATTCAGCCTGCATGCTTCGACAAATTTAACGGCACATCTGGAACAGATTCAAGAAATTGTGAACATTAATATTATTTAATTATGTTTTAAACAGATAATGCAATTGAAACCCCAGTAATTGCGCATTTATCAAGATTTCACGGCTCGGATGTAATACTCGGTACCCTCAAAATCCCCGTGACTAATTACAACAAAAATAATCATTAAATCACAACCAAATCTAATTTCCGACCTCCGGAGATGATTTCTCCAGGTGGGAAATTATGTCTGCTCCCGATTTTATCAGTACTTCGAGCGTAATGAGTGACGGGTACCGCGAGGCGATAGATGATTACATCCAGCGCTGAATCCAAGGACTGTCAAAAAACTTGTTCAATTTGTTTATCCAACATTAATTATCAAAATTAATTATCAAACAGGTTATAAAACTCGTAATCCTCCTCTTCTGGTGGTCCTCATGCCCTTGACAATGAAACTAATTGAACGTGCAATTGAAGTTTAAAAAAATTGTCCAGTTTTGTTCTGCAAAATTTTGGCACTTCCCTCCCAATTGGATTGTTCATTGGAGCCAAGAGGAATAAATACCTGATGGAGGCGTGAGAGTTTGTTCCCTATAATCCTTATAATGATGAACCGGTGAAGACGATGGATGTGGAGGTGGTGGGGGTGGATAGATGGGCAGAGGTGGTGGATAATGAACAGGAGGTGGATAATGCATCCACAGTCCTGGTCTGTAAGGTCCAGGTGGTAGCATTGGTACCCCATAAATTGGATGATGAATCGATGTATTGGCAGAAGCAACAAATGGATCGATTCTGCCCCTAGGATAGGAATGACTCGACGAGTATTTAACAGCATTAGTGTCCTCGAGTTTGAGGAGATTTCTGAGGAAGCCAGGCTCTGGACTTGGTTTGTCCTCACCCAAAATACTGGTAATGCTGTACGAAGACAATTGTTTCTGCGATTGAACAGATGGTGTTGTTGTTGTTGGAGTTATTGGCTGGGGGGTGGCACGCCTCTTGGAGGCCTGATCCTCGAGGGTGACTCTCTCCAATTCCCTGAGTATTCTCTTCCTCGGGGATACGACGTTTGGATCCAAACGCGAGAGTTTATCGATTATCAGGGCCAATGCTTTTCCCGAACTAAGATTGTTGGTCCTGGCCTGCTGCCTGTGCCTCGGCGGGCTCTCCGTGACAAGAGGAAGGGGCCAAGGCTCCAGGGGACGTCGACGAATTCTCGCCAATTGACGTGACGGCGTAGAGAGACGATTACGAGGATCACGATGATAATAAAAATTAAATTCCGTTGTCACGCAGCGTCGCGGGTGAGTCTGCTTCCAGCAGTGATCTCGCTGCCAGGGGCTCGATTGGATTGACGAGTTGTCATCAGACACTGGAACATCAATAACAATTATTACCAAATGAAAAGCATTCTCAACGACAATAGCCACAGACTCTCCACCAAAATGCCATCAACAACTGCAACCAGATGATTAAAAAGTCAGAACTCCCTAAATCATCACGAGATAGCCTACTACCTGTCATGAAGAACAAACTGAATTCAATTTACCACTGAGTGAAGTGGAGCTCTCCTGTCTGTTGGGTGTTGTGCTAGCAGGAGGCCAAAACGTCTTCTTGGGGACAGGAAACCACGTCGTTCTCTCTCCGTCCCTCCTGTGCGACAGCTCCAATATAAATTTACCATCCTTGAAGAACTTCAGTCTCCCCCCAGGTGTGGGCAAACAATTACCCTCGAGTCTCCCGTCTCCCCGTGGACTCGCCTGTGGCGATGAATTTTTACCATTGGCCTTGGCAAGGGCTGGATGTAGGGCGGGAGGATCACGCGAGCACATCTCTGTCGTGCCCCTCACGTACTCTACGTGAGTGGGACATTCTGAAGACTTCTCCCGCATACTGTTACCCTACCACGACCCATCCCTTCAACGTTTAACCTCTCATCTTCGTACTTCACTCAATACCCCCAATGTCTCCACCAAATTTCTCTCGTATTTCTCACTGAACACTCACTCCAGTCTCTGATTGTCACACCAGAAGCAGTTCTCAAAAATTCTGGAGACCAATTGTTTGTCACATTCCCAGAGTGTCTGGAGCGAAAAAAAAACCCAAAATCACCTGGACAAATTGACAACTTTCCCCCCCCTCAATTCGACAATTCCAAACAGATGTCAATCGCCACTCTCATCATCAGCAATTAAATACCCCCAGGAAGCACTGGCCACGAGGGTGGAGGACGTCCTTGTGTCATGAACACCCAGGAACATCCATTCCTGGCAATTGGCATGGACCCCCAGACTCTCCTCCCCAAAAAGAACTCGATAAATAAATCAACTCCTCTTCTCTCCAGTTAAAAACTAATAACTTCAGTGTTACACCACCCACGCACCAGCTCTCAGTGGCCCTTCCCCACGACTTCGATTCACCCCACGGAGTCACCGAAAAGAGATTAAAAAAAAATTCTTATTTACGTCTTGGCTTCACTCTACACTTGGCTCAATCCACATTAGCACGATTAACCACTGATTTATCCAATTAATCGATCCTCTCGAGGGCCACTTCTCGCTCCTCACCGAGACTCCCAGGAATTTCAGCAGAATCTGCTTACGTTTTCCATCCGAGCGTTGACGAGAGTGCAGATCCCCCTGATTTCGGTGATTAAAAATTCACGTAACATTTATTGCCACCCAATACTCAACAAATATTGGAGATCGTTGGGATGATTCAGTTGGATTCTGCGATTTTCTACAACTTTGCGAATTTTTTTTTCTCCTATCGTTGGGGTGGAGGTGGGGGGGATATCAAACACCGACGAAGGAAGACAGATATTGTTGTATTTGTCGGGAATACTGAGGGGAATAATAAAGTCCCTACCGAGGAGGAGGAGGAAGAGATTTCCGCGCGTCGCCGGCTGATCGTTTTCTATCCAATTTCACTCGTCCAATCCGTTTTCACACACAACCGTCCACCATTTCTCGTTTCTCATTCCTCTTATTTTAACTTTCATTTTATCCTCAGTCGCCGAGAGGTTTACCCATACCCCCCCAAATAATTGTAAATAACTATTATTTATCATTAGCACAATTTAATTTTCATCCTGCACTGGGTAATTGTTCCGTGAGTTGAGGTTGTGGGAGTTAGAGCCAGTGGCTGGTATTTAATCCGTGGATTTTGTGGTTGTGATGGATAATTAGAGATTGACACAAAAAAAATGAAAAAAAGGTAATAATAATAAACGGAAAGCGGAACCCCGAGAAATTTTCTCTCGTGTGTCTACGTCCCGTGGATTTACCCCTCTCTCTCTCTCGTCACTGATTTGGGATCTCTCTTGCACTTGGGGGGGGGGAGGACAACACTCGTTGGTCCGCTGTCCGAGTGCGTTCCCCGGTGTTCAGGGTGTCCCCGATGGGGATTGGGGGAATTGCGTTCCACTTGTTCCCGGGATTCGGCTGGTGAACCGTGGCGAGGAAAAGTTCCACTGTCTCACTCTGGACCACTCGGGGGGGCTGCGGGTTTTAACGGTTTTGGGCGGACGAGGGTCGCGGGGAACCCGGGGAACGCACGGTTCAACTCCCACGTCTTGGGTATCGTTTGTGTTTGTTGCGCTGCCAACCGCAGATCCCGTGCAGGAGACTGTAGGTTGAATAGCATTTTCATGCAGTTCTTTTTTCGAGGGGGCCGCCGGGGTCCAGGGATTTTTCCCGATTCGCCCGGCTCTGAAAAGACCGGTTTACGGACAGGGGGAGGAAATGGTTATTTATGAGCCGAGGCAAAATTTTTAGACATTTTTTACCACTTTTGGTACGCCTCGGGGATTATTATTTGTTTTTTTGTTTCGCGGGGAAGGAAGAAATGAATCATTTTGGGACAAGGCCGTAAAAACAGTTTTTCTGACTAGTGAGTAAAATAGCACTTTTTGGTACAGTTGTGGAAAAGTGCTTTTGGGCTGGTGGGGGTTTGGAGCGGGAGCCAGAGGCGAGTGATGTAATCCCACCAGTCTAAAAACACTGTTCCCACCCATTTCGCGGGTATCGAATGCTATTTTTTGAGACAATGTGCTCGAAACGAGCGCACGCGAAGTGTGCGGAAAATATTCTTTTACACACAGTGTGTCCAAAAAAAATCATTGTCGACCGAATTAAATTTCAATTGGCCCTTTTATGAACATCTCCTTTTTCCGAGTATTTTTAGGCAGTTTTTTTGAGCCGGCCGGTTCGGAAAGACCACTTTACGGACAGTGGGAGGGAATGACTGTTTACGAGCCGGGTAAAAATTTTTTAGACATTTTTGACCACTTCTGTTACGCTTCGTCGATAATAAATTGTTTTTTTTGTTCTGCGGAGAATGAAAAAAAAAACTAATTTTGTTACGAGGCCGAAAAAACGATTTTCTATCCAGTGAGTGAAAAAATTGCGGGAAATTTGAATTACTAATTTCCCCAGGAAAAGGTGAAATTGAGGAAAAAACATCAGCTATGTCAAATCATTAAACTCATAAATTATGGAAATGATAATAATTGCATCCTCTTTGATTCATTACTCGTTTATCGCCTCTTTCACTCTCACGTAGGTGGGTACTCTCCACTTTTATCATTGCGATCATTAGTCTTGGGAATGTTGAGACCTCAATCTCCCCTAAAAGATGATTGAGCAATTGTGGCAGTCAACTGAGGATCATCTGTCCTTGCACTTCGTTCATGCCTCAAATAATAATTGATTTCAATTTTATACATAATTCGCAAGACGCCTGGTTTCCGCCTCTGCGAAAAATTTGAAAAGCCCGCCAGTCGAATACGGGCAAGACCGCCAACTCAGGATCACCTGAGCTGAGATGAGCAGATAAAAAGCGTGAGTTCCAGGGTAGGAGCTAAGACGCAACCACTCCAATCGTCATCATCATCAACCATCATCATCATCAATGAATTATCGACAACGGGGAAACTTTGGTTACCGACTGAGTAAAAACCTCAACGAATGTCATTTTTTGCTCCCAGGGGCAAATACCGACGCGCATGATCTGAACTGTTTTACCAACAATTGGGTACTCGCAATTAGTTCATCTTCCAATACAATCTCTGCTTTGTTATTCGGCATTGTTCGGTTTTCTCTGATTGTCGTTGGGAGTGTGGCCAGGTGATCAGGGTGTCAGGATGGCTTTCAGGATATTGAGAGCCTGTGGAGCACTTGCTGGGCCCAGGGTATCCTCGAGCATCTCCAAAACTGGTGGGGCACTCTGTCAATCGTGACATTTTCCCATTTTCAAGATATCGAGGAATTCCGGGAGTTCTAACCTCAAAATCAATCCCCGGACGTTTCACTCTTTTTCAGGACTGCTGCGAGGCCTTCCAGGGAGTCCGTGCGCCCTGGAGACGATCAATGAGGGGACTCCGGTGAAGAGTTTCGCTCGGGGAGTCTCATTTTTCAATGAGTGTAAGGATAGAATTTTTTTTCGGTGATTTCCTGGAGACTACGAGTTCTTTTTATTCTTCAGATCCTGCTAATCATCTCTGGAAGTCAACAACTCATGTCAGCAATGCAGGAAGGAAGAGAGGTCGTGCAAAATCGAGGAGGATCATAAAGAACTTGAACAAGGGACAGGTAATTGGAGTTGGCAAGAAGAACATGCTGTGGCCAGGGCTCAATGCCCCAATCATGCGGGGAAGGGAGCTCGTACATCAGCAGAAGTTGCCCGAGAATCCTGAGTACGAGAAGAAGATCTTCGCTGCCAGGGATGCCATTATCAAGAAACGGAGGGTCCAGCTTTCGCCATTGGAGAGGGGCTGGACTGGGGCCAAACCTGGGGGAAGAAGCATTGGACCACCTGATCCTGTTGGAGAAGAGACTTTTGACGACTTCGATACGAAAATTCTCGAGTACAAATTGGTCTCAGTTATGACCGGCAATATGGGCCGGAAGAGAAGAGTCAGTACAATGGTGATAACAGGAAATGGAAATGGCCTGGTTGGTTTTGCCCTGGGAAAGGCGCCGGAGGGCAGAGCTGCTCTGAGGATGGCGAAAAATCGAGCAGCAACGAAGCTCATGTACATCAACAGGCACAACGAGCACACGGTGTTCCATGATTTCTTCTGTCAATTCGCAAAGACCAAGATTTTTGTCAAGAAGAAGGCTGAGGGGTCTGGCCTGATTTGCCACAGAGCTATCAGGACCTGTTGCGAAATCATTGGGATCAAGGATATTTATGCTAAGATCGAGGGATCCCATCGACTCCAGCATATCATCAAGGCTTTCTTCATTGGACTGCTGCAGCAGGTAAATTATTCATTGGTGGAATTAATTAATTGGCTAATTGAGCCAATCATTAATTGACAGATTGATTAATTCATTTACTGATTTATTAATTAAACAACTCGTCGACTCATTCCTCCATAATTAATTCAACAAGATAGACCCAATTGTTTTCTGCTGATTAATTAATCGATTGAATTGGTTGAATTAATTTTCCTTTGTTATTTTAATTGACTCACTTCAGAAAACACACGAGCAGCTGGCCGAAGAGAAGCAACTTCATCTCGTTGAGCTCAAGGAAGAGCATGAAAATTATCCTACTGTCGTGGCCTCGCCGTCGATTGTCAGAAAACCCGAGGAAATTCCATCCACCGAAGTTATGGATTTCTCCCACTATGTAATGGGTGGAAAAGTTGTCTTGAAGAGGAAAAAATGGCCTCCATTTTACACTCATCTGCCCTCGTGGACCATCAGACTCCGGAAGACTGCGTATTTGAGGAATAAGGAGGAGGTGAGAATTCGCACCTACGCCGAGCACGGCGAGCTCAGGAGTTTTCTCACTGATAAATATCCCGAGGCCAAGCCTGTCCTCTGGCCTGAGGTCAGACAACGAAGACTGCAGAAGCAGCTGGAGCAAGAGCAGTCTGACAGTTAATTCATTTAGTTCTGTATATAATAAATTTTATGAATAAAAGGAGTTTCCAGGAGGCCAGGGATTTTTATTCTCGTTCAACTGTCGACGACCTTTGGGGATTGTTCAGTTTTTGTTATTTAAGGGAGAATTCTAGTTTAATTGTTGAGGGAGGAGAGGGGAGGATAAAGAGACGAGTCAATTTATTGAATGGTTAAAACTAATTGATTGCATGAACTTTCGCCAGTTTAATTATCTAGTTTGTGGTGCCGAGATGAAAAAACATCTCGGCTGTAATTTTTTCATTTGATAATTACATTTCAACGAAAAAATTGCAGCGATAACCGCATAATTTCTCATTCACTAATGACCGCCTCCAGCCACAATCTCAAGATAATTTTCGCTCGTGATTACGTCAGGTCGCGTGAAAAAAAAACTCGGCCGCAATTTTTTGAAAAAGCCCCTCCCCCTCCGCCCAGTTACCCAGCCAAGTTCACACCTAACCACTGACGTTCTCCCTCAAATATGGCGTATCCGAGAACGCCATGTTTCTCGTGATGTTGGTGAATTAGTGGAATAAAGACGTTATAAAATACTAAAATAATCCATTAAAAAATAATTAATCCATTTAGTGTAAAAGATTTTTTTTAATTTCGAGTCATTATTTATTCGCATTGAGGAAACAAAAATGGCTGATGATGATCCGTGGTTATTAAAAGAAGACGGTTATTTAAACGTTGATACAGAGTGTAAAAGCATTGTGTATCATCCAAATTTGAACGTACTGCTTATCACAACTGTCGATGCCCAAGTTTACGTATTTGATGTCAACTTTGGTGGTATACTTCAACGGAGCTGTCTGTCAGGTGAGATAGATTATTCATTGGATTTAACCTCACACCATTCATGGTTGTCATTATTAATTTGTCAGTAAATTCATCGACTATGGTCATTCCATTGTCATCCTGCCACTGCCAAGGTCGATGTCTTGACGATGGCAGTGACAGGAACAAGTCAGCAGTGAATCTCCCAGTCTGGCACTGGGGGATTGATTAATTGTCCCATTGGATAAACAATACCTCAGGGTTGTTCAACAATTCTTTGGAGGTGGGAGTCTACCCCGGGCTGTGGGGGGATTCTCGGGGCAGTCGTCGGTTGCTCGCATTCAGGGGATTCGTTGGTTTTTCTTCTGGGGGGAGAAATTGTCGAGACATGCTCGGAAATCCAGGAGGTACTGTCCTACCATCGGCTTTTTGTTGGGAGCCTGCCAGTGACCGGGACAGGTCTCCGTCAATGTTTCGAGCTGGGTCTGGGAGTCGATCAATTCTGCCATTGGATGAACAATGTCCCAGGATTGTTCAGGAGTTATTTTCAGGTCTGGGGAGCATTTCTCCACTTCCGACTGTGGGGGATTCCCAGGACAGTCGTCAGCTGGTTTAATTCACTTGTTTTTTTTGGGGAGAAAATGTCGAGAGATTCTCGGAAATTCATGAGACATTTTAGGATCTTCATGATTTCACTGGAGGTCTGCCAGTGACAGCTAGAAGTCATCAATTGTTTTGTTGAGGTCGGGAATTTGGGAATTTATCTGTTGGATAAACAACACATGTTCATTGTTCAATAATCATTGGGAGCTCTGGAGATCACTGCGATCCTCTTTTTGTTCGCCCTATTCAGGGGAGTCTGTTTGTTTTTGACATTCTTGGGTTGATGGAGTTGACGAACTATTGTTAAATTGTTAATACTTGGGGAATATTTAATGAAATATCAATTCCGAGGCCCAAAGAACGACCAAAATTATTGAATAAGTAGAAAAAATGAGGCAATCGATTGAAAAATCGATCGGATTTAATGTGTAATCCTCAGAATGAGCTTGAGAATCCAAGCTGTCGTGGAGGCCTGTCATCAATGACTCCCTGGCATTACAACCTCAACTTCATTGAATTTTCAAGATGAATAACAACTTCCGCAAACAATTGTACCGAAATACCTTTCACAAAAGCCTCAAGCCCCATTTTTTTCTCTCTCCAAGTGCAACTGACCGATTGAATTTTCTCAATTACGCATTAACTCCGGGAATGAGTCATTAGCGAGGAAAATACGAAAAGAAATGTCTCGTAGAGAATTTCAGTCCCCGGTAAGCACTCGGCCCTCCTCCCGTGAGCTCTCCAATTCCTCACAAATCGTCCTAATGAAATGTAATGAACAATTAATCCAGGGTATGGATTCAATTTTTCTGGGAATATCAACGGGAAAGATTGTTGAAACAGCTGGAGTAGGAATTTGTCTGGGATGACGAGTTATCTCTCATCAAAGAGAAATAAAAAATCCTGAGGACAAAAAATTGCGAACTAATGTAATCTAAATTGGCTGGATTACCCAACAATCCTGAGACGACTGATCTAGTTCTGTTAATTAGAGTTCATTAGTATTAACCCTAATCAATTTCGGGGACATTTTTCATGAAAAGTATCCAATGAAGGCACAGAAAGTGAAGAATTCACCCGAGAAACGGCAAATAAAACTTTATTAATGACCCAACAGGCAAACCAGACGGAAAACTCCAGGGGGTTTACCTAGCCGAGGGCGTAGACAAAGTTCTGTACACAGATGGCCGAGGAATTGGTGTACGCAGTGACTACAATGGTGTACTCCTACTAGACACAATACTACAGACTCCAGTATTGAAGAGTGAAGACGTGATAAAACTCGAGCTCCTACTGTCAGAGGCTATACTACTGCATCAGTGTCTGAGGTGTGTTGATCTTCCAGGAGTCGATCACGTCCAGGATGTGCTGCACGAGTTGTGGAATAAAATTATGGCGGCACAGGCGACGCAGAAGAAGGGGATAAAAGCACAAAAAGTGAGTAAACATTGCAACAGTTTTCAATAAGTCTTCAATTATCTGTCACCTGAGATCGGGGCTCTCAATGGACTCGACATCAACTTCGACAATAATTATTAGCAACTCCTGGTGGTCGTGGAGTCAAAGAGGAATTAAAAATAAAGATCTCGTGACACTCTTCGAAAGCATTTCACCATGAACACTTCGTAATTGCGCCTGTACAAAGTTTTTTCACATTAAATCCAGAGAACTTTTCCTCCAGATGAAAGTTCCTGGACTAACCTCCTTGACTTTCCATTTTCTTTCATCTACAATGAGTTTTTAGACGGGACGAGTGAAAAGTCAGTAATCGGAGGAAATAAATAAAAATGTCGACCCGAGTTTTTACACGATTGCTGGTTAAAACAGGTGTTTTCAAGGCCGAACGTTAATGAACAATTGAATGACAATTTTTGGGGACTTCCAGTTGTCCTTCAACAGTCTCTAAACTCATTATTTAATTTCCAGTGGAATACAATATGTTTGGAACTGCCGCACGGTGTATTGAAGTTAGTATGCTCAGGTCTTGTGATGGAATTGAAGAGACAAAATAAACACATACCAGCACTACCAATAGCCTCTGCCATAAATGAACGACTGAACGGTCTACTACCTGGCCTTATATTGGAGGGTGGACCAGCTGACAAGGCCCTGATGTTCAGTGAGGCAGCACGACGCGAGACATTCTCAAAATGGCCCCACATGAATTACAAGTAAGTCCAATTAAATCCGACAATATGAAAAAATAGTGAACACAATTTTAACTAAATGATGAAAATTGTCTAGTGAATCTAAATCGAGAAATAATGTTCTCAGATGGGCATTACCTGGACACATGGCACAGGCTGGCTTTTATCATGATCCCAATACAACAGCTGAGGACAGAGCAATGTGTTTTACATGCAATGTTTGTCTTGTTTGTTGGGAGCCCACTGATGAGCCATGGTCTGAACACGAGAGACATTCACCAGCTTGTCCATTTGTCAAAGGTGAATATACCCAGAATGTTCCACTCTCTGTTACACTGGCCACTGCCCCAGCCCGAGAATCCAGTGATAATGTTGAAGTCATTGGTACTACCAATGTTGCTGGCTTAGCTGCTACTGCATCGCACAATGGGCTCGTTAATATTTGGAATATAACGAGCCAGATGAAGGTATTAATTAGAAAATTGATAATTACAAAGCAATCCCTCCTAATTTTTCGCGTTCACCAGATCAATTAATAAATTTACACTGAGAAAAAATGGGTTTCTTCTATTTTTCATTGGAATTATTAGAAGAAATTGAAATTAATTCAATTGTTGTTAATTTTTTGAGCTGGTTTGATCATGGATCAAGTAATTGTCCTCATGATATTAATTGAGAAATCAAAACCTCGTTAAAACGTCGGATTTCAATTTTTAGGAAGAAGTAACGTTCTACCTATCAGTCTGCCACCAGGAGCCCAACAACAAGTCCACAATTCAGTTCTACGGGACGAGGAATTCCTCGACTCTCTACCTGTCAGCCCTGCAGACTGACCCAGACCCCCTGAGTGAGTACAAGCCCCCTCCAAATCCCCACAGGCTCAGTCTGACGTCTCTGGCCCTGCTGGGAGGTCCGAAATCTTCCCTGGACGACACAAAATCGGGCACGAGTGCCAGCAGTATCTCCTCCAATCCAATTCTCGACAGTTCAGACTCGAGCATAAGGCCCTGCCTGGTCAGTGGTGTGACAGTGAACTCAGTCAACAGTAGTTGCCAGCTGAGGACACTGGAGAACGTATGGGCGTCCACTGATCTAGCCCCCTCTGCCTCCCTCGTTCGGGCTATGAACAGTGTTAACAGTGCTGCCAGTGATAGTTTAGACATAATGAAAGTTGCTGGTGATAAATACACACCTCAGAAGCATCATTACCTTGTGATCTACGACTTTCATCATAAAGCTACACCACAAAGTAGTAAAGACGATCCACCAAAGCCGGGGAAAACCAAGAAGACGTTGTCTGGTATTTATCATTTGATTCATCCCTAGATTAATTCGAGATCTCTAGTTTAGTTTAGTCTTAAAATTGTTGTCAATCCCAAACAGCGAGTATTTTTTTTCAATGCACATCGTGATCAACTGAAAAATCTTCCAGGAACAGGCACGAGTGCAAGCTCAACAAGTGGTCGCCAGGAGAACTTCTACCAAGAGATCTACATGTCGAAGCTCCTGTACGAGGCCCCGGTGATCGAGGACGTGGACTCGGAGATTGTCGTTGGCACTCACTTCGACGGAATGTTCACGACAACGGGCCTGACCGCCTCCTCCTCCAACACTCTCTACGCCCCACCCTTTGGCTACAGCGTGGCACCACCATCGACCAGCCCCTACGACGCCAACTTCAACCCCATGAACGGGACAGAGCAGTTCGCCTCGACGTCAGAGCTCACCGCAATCACCAAAAAACCGGATATAATAAAGACCATTAAAGAAGATCCAGTTGTCCTCCAGACAGTGTTCATCGAGGCAGCTCCAACTCTTCGAATAACCTACATAGGCCCCACGAAGGACGGCAGACATCTCTTGGTGAGCCTGTCCTCATCCTCTCCCAGCCACCAAGACAATCTCCAATCACCCCTCAATACCAATCAAATGGACATCGACGAGGAGAGCGAGTTCTTCTCACCAAAGAGCTACATGTACTGGGACCAAAACGAAGAATCCTCAAAATTGATAAATGGAGATAATCACAACGAGGGATCATCGCCAGAGAGCTCCCTCCTTCTGATCTACGCCCTGGACTTTACCGAGAAGGTCCCAAGAATAGTCCCAGAGCCTGTGGTGAAGCGAGAACTGCCGCCAGATCAGACACCAATCGAGTGGGTCTTTCTGCCTCTGCAAGAGAAACATCGACTGACCAATTCGTCAAACGAGCCCAGAGGCCAGGTAGCTCTGGTCTGCAAGGACGGTGTTGTACGCCTGCTGGAGCTGAATACCCTGAGGATTGTGACGGAAGCCAAATCGGAGACTGAGAAGTTCATCTCAGCTGCTTACTGCAACAGACTGGAGAGACTCTGCGCCTGCAGCAGTACTGGCTCCCTGAGGTTTTTCGCAACGACTGAGGAGGACGACTCGGGTGAGGAGAAGGAGGAGGTTGAGGACATCAATATGATGGTGACAGAGACGGGGACTGTTAATGACCAGATAACCCCCAGTACATCAACATCTTCAGCTGCTTATCAAGAGCCCATTGTCGCTCACAGATCGAATCTTGGTTATGGTGATCTGAAGATCCTCTACGATCTCACCAAATTTGATAAGCACTCGCCAGCTTATGGGGCTACAGTTCCCTCCTGCTGGAGTGAGATGATGCAGGCACAACGACAACGCCGCTATCCCCAACATCTCCATCAATCGGAGGACCAGCATCACACGAGAACCTGGCGTCTTCAGAATGACGCGACAACGTGGGACGAGCACGTATTCGAGCTGACGCTGCCGAGAAGTGTTGCCGGGGGCATTGGGCAGGTAGACGTGAGGTTCTCCCTGCACTCGTCCTGCCTGGAGCCCCCAATGATCCAGGTAACCTTGCTGAAGCAGAATATAACGGGCCTGGGGCATCACAAGTCCCCACTGACACCAGTCGATGAACGCATCCACTTTAACATCAATAATGATCAGAAGGGGGAGAATCCGATCATCAGTGAGGAGTACCAACGCCAGCACAATACAGAAATCCTCTGCGGTCCAATAAACCTCAAACGGTGCATGGATCTGTCGGATCACTCCGGCTGTGTCACCCTGACGAGTCCCAAGTTATTGAGGGCTAAAGCGAGAACTCTCCTGGTTCATATCAAAGCTCTCATGGATCCTGCCAAGGATCAGGGTAGTGGAGCCAGTGGATCCAAGAGTCGAGTGAATTTACTCGAGACCAAACCCCCAACATCAAAGAAACTTAGGATTGATGATTTTTTGCCTGGCGCCACTGTCGAGAGGATAGCAGCCAGTGCCAGCAAGAAGATTGAGTACTACATTGGCTGTGACTGGATTCACGAGATCTCGATTACGGTCAGATCAGTTCAGCCGACCACAGTACCTCTGGAGAGAATGCAGAGGTGGGTCATGCTGGAGTCGACACTTTTCACTGAGAACCTGCTGAATGTTGCCTGTCTTCAGGGAAATGATAAGTCCCTTGTCTGTCAATCACTGGCTCTTGATATTCTTGTTTGGGTAGCTGCGATAAGACTTGCCAGGCTCAGGGTTGGCCAGCATGCAGCTGAGGCTAGAGCCATGCAGCTGGATACCATCAAGTGTGTCCAGGGTAGACTGCCCAATCTATTACGTACCTGTGTTCTGAATGCTGGTAGGAGTATTGCTCACAAATGCGTCAAGCTCATTGTCATATGCAGTGAGGGCTTGAGAAATCTTGAGGATGTCACTGTTCACTCGTTTGATGAGGCTGTTCTTGCTGTCATTGTCTCATTATTACCAACAGTCGTTGGAATCCAGTGGGCTGGCTCTCTCAGGTGGCTCTCAATTCTCATCACCAGGCTATTACCACTGGACAAGACTTACAGTGTTGCTCAACAATGCATCAGTATTCTTCAGCAGATATCGGGAGAAATGGCTAATCGAGTGAATCCTTATCATCTCCTTCTGGCAACGAGATTTGGACTCTATAATAATCCATTTGAGACTGAATTGTTTGATATGGAGCCACCAATGCCACCAAAGTTTACATCGTTACCGCTGACTTATGCATCTGTTGTCACGGGTGAGCAGACAACTTCATCGATAACTACTGCCACCACTCACTACACTCAGGATCATATTGATCTGAGGGATTTGCTTACTCTACCTACGAATCCTAATAGTGATCTGGTGGTGCCTAGCAAGCTCAAAGCCTTGTGCACTAATCACAGTATGAAGGGTCTGCTTGAGGTGGAGCCATTGCATTTCACTTGTCACGGGGCCTCTGATGGCACGAAGATGGAGAAGATTGAGCCCGGGGTGAGTGCTATCAATCTGGGGAGCTTGTTCGAGAGCTCCAATGGAAATAGTGGTAATGACCTCAAGAGTGTCCAGCCGAATTTCGGGGAGGAGATGAATTTCCCTTGGGGGAGACTCCTCTGCTGGCCACCACAGCAAGTGCTGATGGTCGAGAGAATGCACTCGGGGGCGAGGAGATTCGTAACTCTTGACTTTGGAGCTCCAGTTTTGCTCACTGACCTCATGATTCCCTCCTGCAGCGATCTCGTTTCACTTTCCATCGACATCTGGTCGAAGAGTGAAGAGGGGGATGGAACTAGGCTCGTTGTAGCTGGAGATATTGGAGCTAAACCTCTGGTTGTCAATGATCTTCAGCCACCGCCTGTCTGCAGGTATCTCAAGATAACGACCATTGGGCGATATGGGATGACAACGACTAGATGCAAAATTCCTCTGGGGATGTTTTATGGGCATATGGTGGTACTACCGGGTGAAGATTACTCGGAATCCTCGGAGGGTCAGTCTGATGTCAATGGACATGACGTCAATCTGCTCTCGACCATTGACTCTCAGTGCTCGATACTATCAGCTCTGGCTGAAGATGTTCAGTGTAGGTTTAGTCTGGCTACAGAAAGACTGAAGGCTCTTCTAGAGCCGCTCCTCTGCACAGAGACACCCAATGTCATGCACATGCAGCATTATCTGTGCAAGGAGAAGAATCCCGAGAGCAAGGAGCAACCCTCCTCCAAGATTCTGGCCACCTATCAGGAGTGCATAATGTTCCAGCATCAGTTGAACGTTGTCAGGGGTGTCTGGAGGAGGCTCGAGGCCTGGAAGGGATCCAGTCCCCCTCCCAACGTTCAACTGGCTAACGTTCCCAGTGATAAATTGAAGATCCTGGGGGAGACATTGTCTGATATTCTGCTGTACACAATGTACGAGATTGGACCAGTTCCTTCTGTCCCATCGTCACTCTGCGAAATATTCACGCCAACAATATGCGAGAGATTCTTTCACTCGGTGTGCGTTGTTACACCAGCTCCAAGACTCCAGCTGCATGCAGCAGCTCTTCTTGCAAGGGTGGCTGGACATCAGCCCTGGTGGGGCAATTTTTTGGCCAATACTCTTGTCAATCTCTACTCAACATCCTCCACGCACATATTTCCACAGGACAGGGTCTTCATTCTGTTGACATTCCTTGGACGAAAGTCCCTGATGGCTGGGGCCAGCAAATCCTCGGTTGTTGATGCTATGGTGAGGACGCTTGGTCGACTACTGTTGCCATTGTCCAATGGTCAGGCCACAGCAGCTAGACTGGATACCACTCTCATTGGGTGGGTTCTGCTGTTTCTGTCAGTTTGTTTGGACACTACAGCCGCCCATTCCACTTGCTCCGACGATAATAATGACAAGAGCAAGGAGCAGGGGGTGTCCTCTCGCTGGGAGTTCCTGCAGGGCGAGTCTGCCATGCAGCGGAAATACGTGTCGGCCAGTAGATCGTCAGCCTCTCGAAACTATCGTAAGAAGATTCAGAAGCGTCTGATGCATCACAAACAACAGCTACAGGACATCGAGCAGGCTAAGAAGGGGGCACAGTCTCCCTCGACTCAGAACTACACCTGGTCGACAATTACTCAACTTCCGACGGTGCTCTCGAGTAAGCTCGAGGTCTTGAAGTCCCACGAGAGACACCTCAAGCAGACTTTGAAGCAGCACTCGGCGTTCAAGCACTTCAAAGATATGATGAGACGAAACGAGCCTCCACACGTGCCTCGAGGCCCCCGGAGTCAGTCCTCCTCGAGTTCAAGGTCGGAGCCCTCAGAGATTGATCTCGACTGTCTGGCCAATCTCTCCCATCAACACGTGCTTCCAGTGGCTAGGGGCCTGATCTCTCTGATCCTCAACAACTCATCGAACGTGGATATGTTTTTGCTGGCTTGTAAAGTCGTGGCTCGTCTAGTCGTCTCCACCCGTCCAGTGATAAGTCTGGGGGAGTTGATGAATGAGGATCAACTTCTGAAGCTGATAAAATTGGCAACTGGCACTTCTGACACAGCCTGGTCCTCCCATGCTATCTCATGTCTCCTCCAGGATCTTCTCGAGGGTGGGAGGCTCTTCCTCAAGGCGTCGCCCTCTACAGACCCCCCATCAGAGGAGAGTTTCGAGGGTCTGGGATCTGAGGAGCCACAGACAACCGAAGAAGATTTGGCTGGTGTTGCGGGTACCAGCGGATCCACAACAGTCGTCAACGACGAGGGATTCGCCGATGGCGATGGAGACGAAGACACTCAGGAGAGCATAGCAGCACCACCAACTGCATCAACATCAAAATCCAATGGCTTCGAATTAACCTCTTTCCTCGAGTCAGACGACAGTGAACTCGAGGAGTTCCTCGACGATATTCTCGAGCGTGGGAAGAACATGCTGAAGAAGGGCAATGCTATAACCAAGCTACCACCATCAGCGAGCTCTGGTATCTCCCTGGCACTCGATGCTCGATTAGAATATGGAGTTGAGATGGGAGTGGAGATAGCCTTGAGGAGGTACTCGACATTGGGGGCTTACAATCTTCCTTTAAGCATCAACGCAACTATTCAAACTCCAGTGGACATGAATCGCCCCCAGACATCGACATCCAGAGCCTCTGGATGGACAGACAGGAGCCAAGACATCAGAATGCCAGCGGAACCCTCACCATCGAGCCTGTCAATGCTCACTCGTTGCTTCGACAGAATCTTCACGGATCTCTCTCTTCAGGAGTCCAATACCAGTCTTGAACTGATCCTCCAGCTGTGGCTCACGCTGAACCTGGATGCATCAGCAGAGTCTTCAAACAGTTCAACGCAATTTGACTCGTCGCTGACTCCAGTCATTCCCCTGAGTTCAACCGCAATCTCAGGGTTGATAGCTGCCCTCCTGTGGAATCCAGTGTCGTTGAGGGCATGGTGTCTAGCCCTGCAGACCCTGACCCTCACCAGCAACGAGCCAATGCCCTCGGATCACGTGGACCCCAGTATCAGTACTCCCCTGGACGGATTGCTTGGGGGAATGGCGAGTTGTATCGTCAAGGATCGAAATATGGGAGCGATGTTACTGAGACTTCTCTCGGGGAATGGCCTCAACGTCGAGCCCAGGGATAAACAGCACATGATGGCAGGGCCGAGGGTCGGCCTGGCCCTCCAGGACTTTCTAGTGAGACTGGAGATGAGGTGTGACGTGATAACTCCGGGGAGTTCGCTAGGTAATGCCCTGAAGGAGCTTCTCCTCTGGGTGGTTTATCAACTCGTCCAGCCGGGCGGTGCCCTCGTGGCTAGAAGAGGACCCCTCGATGCTCAGTGCATCCTCATAACTTCATTAATCAACCTCAACTTCAGTAATACCGATCTAGGAACTGCGATGAGCATAACTGAATGTGTTGGAGTTCTCATTTCTACTTATGTCAGAGGCGCCAGAGTTGGTGTTCAGTGTGTTGGAGCTGTGGACTCTCCAAATCAGTCCGGTGGCTTTGGTGGACTGTTCGCTTGTGTTTTAGGAGCTGGGACACGACAGGGAAGACCCACCAACTGGGACACTCTCGTTGTAGCTTTAATTAAACTCGTCTGCAGGCTCGTCCAGACGCCTCTGCCTTCGAGACTCTCCAGGACCGACAGCTCGGCTGACATGGAAGTTGGGGAGTCCTCGAGATCCTCAGATATCATCAATCAGATTGGATCGCAGACAGACGAGAGCAAGGTTGCCGAGCAGACCTCCATGAGAATGAATCAAGGGGCCATTCCCAAGCCCAAACATCCTTGCGTTGCTGACACTGTCCTCCAGCATGAGCCCACTATGATGAGGCTCCTGGGAGCGCTGGGCTCCAGCAGTGGCTCCTCCTTATCCATGTTATTCGGGGAGGAGTCTGCCACTGGAGTCTCAGAGCTTGGAGACCCCGCCTCCATTCCAGACGCCACTTTCCAGCTGCTGATGACTCTAATGAGGAAAGCAACAAGTCCAACTCTGGTTCTCAATCCCCTCTACCGATATCTATCTTCGACTCACGAGCAGATTGGCGACAGACGTGTGGGCATACTCCAGCTGTCAGAACCCCTTCTCTGGTATATCCTAAAAGTCCTGGACAACGAGGCTTCTTTATCAGTCTTCACGTCGATGGGAGGGGTGAAAGTCCTCTGCGAGAATATGGTCAAGTCCTCCAGTGTAAGCCAAACAAATTCCGGCGCTTCCACTCCTGGAGTCATCTCCCTTGTCATGCAGCATCTCTCGAATGCTCCCAATCTGGCTGCGGCCACTGCAACGACCAGTAAAAAATCATCGGGGACTCTGGAGAATTACGAGGATGGAGTTCTCAATTTTGCTCCTCTGGGGACTATCTCGTGGGTGAAGCCCATGGTAGAGCCTGCTGATGTTCTCATTCAGAGCTCAGCTCCCCACAGGAGAGCCAGGACTGCTGCCTGGAGCTATCACTTCTTCCCTGGCGAGGCCTGGGTGGATCTAACAATCACTCTGCCCTGCGCTATTCTATTAAGAGCTGTCGAGCTCCAGCCGCACTTGACGTCCCTAGCTACTTGTCCATCAGCTGTTGCTCTGGAGATCTCGCGAGAAGGGAACCCCGATCTCACCCCAATCTGTCCTCCAATGCTGACAGCTGGATTAACGTTCATAAAACTGACATTATCGCAGCCCGAGGTGGCAACTTCAGTCCTCGTGAGACTCTATAAGCCCAGGGACTCCCCCAACATCAGTCTCAGTCAGATTAAGATCCTCGGGACGACCGCCTTCGGCGAGATCAAATCGAGAAATGAAGCTATTGATGAGGAGCAGCTGACCAGGACCAGTCTTGGCTGGTTGAGGCTGGTTCACCAGTGTCTGTCAGTCTCTGCATTATCCTCCAGCCTCTCCAAGGAGGTCCTCAACTCTGCGGCAGGGGTGGAGGGCGTCGTCGAGGCCTGCTGCAGTCTACTCCTGCTACCAGCCCCATCGCTGTTCACCCCAAATCTTGAGAGGGTCCTCCTGCAGCTCGGATTACACTCAAAAGAACTGGGACTCAGGTTAATCAGTCTTTTACTGAACAACAGATGTGCTCCTCTCTTTCAAGGGCCCTCGCAGAAGACCTCCACCGTTCAACTAGTGGTTGAGCTGCTTCAGCAGCTGTGCTCCTCCCAGGATTCTGGCACTGAGGCCAGGATTTCTGCTGTTCTCACTTGGCTACACACATCAGCCATGAGCTCAGTGGCCAGAGCTCATCAGAGCAATCCAAATGTCGTCAGTCCACCAGCAATCTACGTTCACTGCATCTCCACTATCATCTGGAAGGCTCACGAGTTGAGAGATCGAATGTACAATTTGGAAGAGCTACTCACGGATGATCTCTTCAATTCTTTGTATCAGTGGACACTCACTCTGGAGACTTACTCAGCTCTCAAGCAAGCTATTGATGCGACTCTCTGTGCTCTCTGCCATGTCAGGCCGTCATTGTTTCCTCTGCTGCTGCAGAGGGTAAGGATTCTCGTACCCAATTTAGCCACTGATCATTCGGCGTCGATATCTGATGACAGGAAGGAGAGTGAGGGACAGACTGACGACAGGAAGAGTGAGGCTGATGCTGAGGAGTGGTACTCCAGGCTTCAACTGCCTGAGTACAAGTGTCTTCAGCTCACTGAGGGACAACTGCTGACTGTCGCTGCTGCTGCCAGATCTCCACCCGGCGTCCAACAGCTGATCGACTCGGGTTTGCCTGCTCTTCTTGTTACGAGTATCAAGGATTTTTGTAGGCACGAGGAGACTGCCGAGGGCGGGGAGAAGGAGGAGGGCAGAGAGGGAGGACTCACTGACAGCGACAAGGCCAGTGAGAGTTTTGGGAGGAGTGATGGGGGGCTCAATATGATGGATCCCGAGAGTGTCGCGACAGTGTTAGAGTTTTTGACGCTGGTCTGCTCCGAGGGCAAGATGAGGGATTGGCTCGGGAGGGAGGGACGAGGCTTCTGGCTACCACTGGCGTCGTTACTCAGTAATCGGCCAGTGGAAAATCCGTCGATTACTTTTGCTAGGTGAGTCGAGGTGACAAGTTAAGCTTGGAAGGGAGAAATTGTAGGGCTGAGGGGATTTTATTGGAGATGTCTTTAGGACATTATTATCGTCGGTCGTGATAAGGGGGAGACACTCTGGGAGATTAGCTTTGATGGCTTTCAGTGTTGATAAAATTTCTAAAAAACAGTCGATCAATTTTCTAGGCCTGACAATTGTCTTGAAGATGTCTTGTCAATACTGGTGAACATGAGAATCGATTTTTGAAGATATTTTGCGAATAATTCCCAGTAAATTATCAATTACTAATATTTTTAATCCTCATCTCTTCAGGATGAACGTCTCGTACACAAGATTGGAATCAGCAATGATAAAATTCCTCTCCCGCTGCTGCTGGTGTCACCCGAACAATCAGAAACTACTGGCCGAACTGCTGACAGACGTGATTCTACAGCAGCGAGTAGCATCGAGTGAGTAAATTAATCAATCAATCCACCAGATTGATTTACTAATCACGATAATGAAGGGGAAATCAATGCAATCAGTCCCGGACTGTCAGCTAATTGTAATAATTAACTGTGTTTCAATTAATTCAGATGTACGTTATCTCCATGGAATTTCGGGTTTCACGAGGAGATTGATCCTTCAACTACTGCTCGAGGGGGAGAAGGTATTGGTGTCAGTGAGATCAGAAACACCGATGACAGTATCTAGTGGGGGTGGTAATACTGTTCCCTCAATGCCACCTCATCCGGCACATCCACTCGGACATTATCATCAGTTGCTCTACATTTCAACTCAATCCACTGTTGCTGATATCTTGCAACAGGTGTCAGGTGAGGACTAATTGGATTTTTAATCACCGCGTCACTCGCGAGAGAAAGTGAATGACATTTTTCTTGAACCATAATGAACATTGTTTTACGCCAAAAATAATCAAAGTAAATGCTCAAATTATTTCCTAAACAATAGGTTTAAACTCATTGCCTTGAACTAAATGATGACAATAGATGTTGGTTAAAATAAAAAGCCTAAGTATCACAAATTAATTAAAAACAATTCAGGTACCTGGTTGACTCTACTTCTGCCCAATACGTACAAGGAGTGTGAGACAAATAAAAACGAGAGAAATCAGGAATGGAAGGAAGTTGGATTGGCGTTCATGGTGGACACCCTGAGCGTTGCAGCTGGAAATACTGCCAAGGATAAACGTGCCAAGGAGGCATCGAATAGGTCCCAGGCACGTGGACCAATAATAAGGAAATCTCGTTTGGGTTCAGAAGGCACATCGTCCTCGAAGGGCTGTTCAAGTGCTCAATCCTCGACGACAAGTTCATCGAGCCAGCAATACCTGACGCACTCGTCACGCCCCAACACAGCCCTCCTCCCCCAGCTCTGCATCTCCCAGTTGCTGGCGATTGCGGAGGACAGCGGTCTCTCGCTCTCGGAGCCGTGCATCCACCTGGTGTTGCGCCAGCGGACAAAAGACAACAAAGAGGAGGCCTCGAATTTCGAGGACCCAGATCTCCTCAATAACCGAAGAATCGAGAGTGCCCTTGGAGTTTTCTCCGCGGGTGGAGGTCTGGCAGTTCTGGCGAAGCACCTGCCCCTAGTGTACCCAGACAGTGGTCGACCGCCGAGTTTCCCGGAGAAGTCTCCCTCTCCCGAGCAAACAGACGCCGAGTGGGTGAAGGTGGAGGCAACTGAGGACATCTACGAGGACGTCGAAGAGGGCGGAGTGAGCACTTCCCCCAGATCCACTCCACCAGCTCCCCACGTTCCCCTCCACTCGCTCGCCGCCTTCGGCCTCTTTCTCCGTCTTCCCGGGTATGCAGAGGTTCTTCTGAGAGATCGAAAGCAGGCCCAATGTCTTCTTCGACTGGCTCTTGGAGTCACCGACGATGGAGAGGGTGGCGATATCCTGGGCTCGCCTCTGGCTACCTCACTCCCAACACTACCTTTTCAAGTTCTCAAACAACTGCTTGAGGCTACACTTCCTACCACTGACGACGGACAATTGCTGAGGCGAACGATGGTGGAGATTGGAGCGGTTCTGCTGTTGCTGAACTGCCTAGCCATCTTCACACACCAGACAGGTGAGCATCAGCTGAATAAAATGAATAAATTAGTCACTAAATGATTGCCGACTGTAATCTCCCCGTTTGTCCCTCACCAATCGACGTCCCCCTGATCCCCTAAATTATTTCAGGCTACAACGAGGGCTCAGATCAGCGACTGGGCCAGACTGGAGGTCGCAGTGACGACAAATCCCACCTCTACTGGGCGAAAGGCACGGGTTTCGGTACAGGCTCGACCCAGCAATCCTGGAACGTCGAGCAAGCCCTCCTCCGGCAGCGATCCGAGGAGGAGCACGTGACAGTTCTCCTCAGAGTTCTAGCCAGCTACATAGGCCATGGAGGAGGTCCCCAGAGGGAGCTCCCGGGCCCCTTCTCCGAGCTAATGGCCCGATCCTGTTTATTACCCGCCCTCTCCTCGTACCTCAGAAACGACTCAGTCCTGGATATGACGAGACACATTCCCCTCTACCGAGCAGTCCTCCAGCTGCTGAGATCCATGGCATTGTCACCCCAGTTGGCACCCCTCCTCCTTCCAAGAACCAGCAGATCAAGTGATCCCTCCATCGTCTCCTTGCTGTCCAGCATGAGAGTCTGTGTCGATACCTACGTCCACAAGATCAATAGAACGAGGGAAAACAAGTCAAAGTCAGTGGCTAAGTATCAGGACGACTCGGAGCAGGACGAGGGTCTTGCCACTCTGATACCTGACATTCAGGAGAGCGCATCAATCGTTCAGAATGCAACGTCAAGACTTGCTGCAAGTGGTGAGGATCTGGCTGGACCCAGTCCAACAGCTCCAGAATTGCCGCTGAGATCGGTCGAACAGAGGTACCTAGAGGTCATGAAGAGCCTTCAGTTTGATACCTACGAAATGATTGCTGAGAACTCGGACGGTGGGGGCTACAAATTCGCTGTCTCCTATCACTTTGAGTCCAATATGAGGGCGGCTGGTGACAGGAGTCATCCCACCAGGGTCAAGAGACTCGCTCAGGAGGCTGTCACACTCTCCACTGCTCTCCCTCTGTCCTACAGTAGCAGTGTTTTTGTCAGGTGTGATGCTGACAGGCTTGATATTATGAAAGTACTCATCACTGGACCTGCTGAGACACCCTACGCCAACGGTTGCTTCGAGTTCGATGTCTATTTTCCACCTGATTATCCTAATAGTCCCATGCTGATCAATCTCGAGACCACTGGCAGACACAGTGTCAGGTTTAATCCTAATTTGTATAATGATGGAAAAGTTTGTCTGAGTGTTTTGAATACGTGGCATGGCAGACCTGAGGAGAAGTGGAACGCACATACCAGTAGTTTTCTTCAGGTATGATGCCATCTTATCATTCTCCCGATGTATCTTCAATTGATTAATTACTGAGGGGCTCGAAGAGAGAATTTTAGAGACTTTGAGGGTTGGGGGATGTTTTTTAAATATTGTTTTTATAAAATAAACATTTGTTTTATTTTGTTTTTCAGGTTTTGGTGTCGATTCAGTCGCTAATTCTCGTGCCAGAGCCCTATTTCAATGAGCCTGGGTATGAGAGATCCAGGGGAACTTCCAGTGGTGCACAATCTAGTCAAGAGTACAATGCCAATGTTTGTTTGGCTACTGTCAAGTGGGCCATGTTGGATCAAATCATCAATCCCTGTCCTTGTTTCAAGGAGGTGAGAATAGATTTTTTATTTTAATAGACAAAACTAACAGTAAAATTATAATTGATGATTTTATTTAATTCCAGGTGATTCACACACATTTCTGGATAAAGAGACATGAAATAGTAGCACAATTGGAGAGTTGGATAATGGACATGGAGATGCATGGATCAGACAGAAGATCAGCTCGTACAATATCGCTAAATGCATTAGCCCTAAGGGTGAGTTTTCAAGGAATTATTAATACAAAGGCTTTACGGAGACCTTGCAGTCTCTCAGGAGGAGCTTTTGGGCACTTGAAGAGGCCCTAGAACTCCCCCGAGGCAGGGGAAATCCTCGCAAAGGCCCTGAAGCCCCTCTAGGGAGCCCAGTTGACCGTCCCTCCCCAAAATAACTCACCAAAATTCTCTCGATATTCTAGAGACACTACAGACTGCTAAGAGACGCCCTGAACAAGCTGCCAACCCCAGAGGGTCTCGAGGACCTCGCCGAGCCCCTCCAATCACCAGCCACATCTCTCGAATTGGCTGGCACTCCCAGCACTCCTAGCACTCCACCAACCAGCTCAACAACGACAACTCCTCTGGCAATGGTGCCACCCACCCTGACAAATTCAGTACCAGCGTTGAACAACGCCAGTGCCAGCAATCACGTGCATCACGACATTGATACCGACGTTGAGATGGAGAAAATGGTCTCAAAAGTCTGTGACTAGCTAATGGATGTTGATAGAGATTGTTGGACATTTTGAAAAGTCTATTTGACAGTGTTATAAACATTCATAACCGAATTTCAAAGCATCAAAAAAAAAAAAAAGAAATCCAAAAAAAAAATCTCCAGGTGAGGAGGACTTCGTCAAACGTTTAAAGTGAACCTTCAAATAATTCAAAGTCTGGATGATAATCTTACGAATGTCGCTCGTTGTTTTTTTTTTTATTTTAATGAAATTTATTTTACTTTTTTCTGTCACTCGTTAATACACTTTTTCTTTTGTTCTTTTGCTGTTGAAATGAGACGAGGAAAATGGGGAATTTGTGCGCGAGTGAGTGAGTACATTTTTGTTTTTTCTTTCTTTATCACATGCTGTAGATGATTATTATGATACTTCCATTATTGGAGGGGAGCTCTTGGGGTGGCGGTGGGGAGAGAGGGGCGAATGCACACGTGATTAAAAAGAATGGGAGGGAAGAAATGGGGAGGTGAGATTTGTAGGGATTTACTCGGTTGATATAAATGTACGGCTGCCATTTTTCTGCTGTTGTCCTTCATGCTTGGTACATCATCGGTGATTTTGTACTCCTGTCACTGTTCCCTCCTCCCCCACCCTTTTGTCAACTGTCACTGATGATTTTTTTGGTAAAAAAAACAACCCCAGAGTTTTTTTTCTTGTTTGGGTTTGTCGGGGGAATATTGCATAGGGAATCAATGGCCTCTTCGATGTTTCTGGAATGAGAGAAATGTATTTGTTCAGTGTTTATTGTCAAAGTGATTTCACGTCTACGATTGATTCTGAATTGGGGATTTTTGAGGGGACAGGTGAATTTGATTGAAATTTTGCCGACAATTGTGACAAATTATTGAGATTATTTGGAATGGAGATTTCAATCGGTTCATCCACTTTTTTATTCCAATTTTGATTTTTGGTGGTGCATTTTTCAAGCAAATTGTCATTTCATTGTGCATTTATTGTTTGCCACTCTCGTGGACGTGACAACACTTGCGTCATTGGATTTTTTTTCTCCCCCCGATTTTTTCATTATTCAACGATACATTTGTTCAATCTCCTTGATGACAGCCATATACCACGCAATATTAATAAATAATCCTAGTAAAAATAACGAAGTGAAAGATGACTATACGCTGCGTGAATCTAAAGAATTAGAAAAAATGATTATCAGGAGTAAAAGTTGGAGGTACTGTGGGTTTAAAAGAAAAAAAAAAACGATAAAAAAATGTAAATAAAAAATTGCCAATAAGTTAAAAGTCGTATTAAACGCATACGTGTTTCTATTTTTAAGAAATGAAAGAATACAAGGAAATGATGGATAACAATAACAAGTGAAAAACAAACAAAAAGCCATTGCCCCGAAGTGTAAATGAAGTAATCATAAAATTTTAGGGAAAATCGATGAATTACAGTCGATTACACTTTCATAAAGTGGCGATGTACGAGGCTAGACAAGAAGTGTGTTGATAGTTATTTATAATAAACGAGTATTACCATTTAAACGTTGTAAATGTTTTCTTTTTCAATTTACCTCCCGTTCACTGACGAAGCCCAAACATACAAAAAAAAATTTCTATCAATTGTTTATCCAGAAAGGCGTTAATTTGGAAATTTATTTTTGTAATGAGTAGACCCCCAAGAACTATAAATATTGTTCCTCTCAGTTATTTAACAATTTAATATAAAAAATTCAAACCAAAAATACCTGGAGAACGTTCGTCTGGGAGTCCACCCGCGGCTCACTCCGAAAAAATCCGCAAATGGCGTCCCCCGAAGCCAGCAATTCCTCCGAAAAATCCCAAAACACCTGAAGCAAAATAAACAAACTAGAAAAGTGAATCACCAACGACCAGTGGAGTTCCACAAGGTCTCCGTCGATTCCACTCGGAATATAAACTAGATTACCTTGTCGTGAGAATGGTGACAATGTCACCGGTAGTGACTCCCTGATGCGATTTTGAAGTAGGAAATTTGGGTATAGAGGTTTCCCACTGTACAGTATTCCACCTGACCCTACGTTTCTCAATGTAACTCTGTACACAGTGGCATTTCCTCTCCACCCTCTTCCCTCATACCTCTCTGCACACATTCGAAGCCCTCAGACATTTCGGCCGTTGCTAATTAGTGGCCTGTTTGCCTCTCTCTGCAAGTTAGTGCCAACACACTCGTCGTCAGGGAGTTACGCCTCCGCCGTTGGTTGAGAGTCAGTGGGAGGAATGCTATCCGATTGGGGGAGGGGAGGAGGATTTGGCGAGGGAGAGAGAGAGGGGAGGCTTTTCGGCTGGTGCAGGTCACTCTGTACGCTCATTAAGCCAATGACGAGACTCCCTGGTCGAATGTGCTAACTCAGTTAACCGGACGTGGGATGAGCGAGACATTTTTACTCTACTCGAATTACTGGATCAAATTGTTGTCAATTAGATGGAGTAGGGGTCAAGTTACGCGTGTCTCCTGTCATTAGGGAGGGCTCCATTTGCCGGGTGAGGCTTTACATTTTTGGATGGGAATTCATTTTGTATATTGACTAATTTTACTCTACGTTAGGGTAATCCTGAGGGGGAGGTTTTTCAGATGGATATCCTCGAGGTTATCGACCTGAAGAGGTATTGTGAAGAGTCTCAATTTTTTGGAGAACTCCTGAGGGGCTGGGAACGCTCTCCAGTGGATTCAGCTGGCGGCTGATGCTTCGACTGGTGATTTAATAAGGAGCGTTCATAAATTGTTGAGGAAAAAAATTTATTCTCTTCCGAGGACGCTCGTAAGGGGCCAGAGGGCCCTCCTGACGCTTGTGAGGCACCCCAGGACCTCCATGGGGCCCTACAAGACCTCCAGGAGCGCCCACGAGGCCCTATGAGGCTCTTCAACAGACAAAACGTGAAGTAAAAGAGAAATACAAAATTGAAATGAATAATTCCCAGCTCGTCTTGAAAAAAATCAGAATTGGAGGCCCTACGAGTCTCCGTGAGGCCAAAAAATCAAATTATTTAACTCCTCCATTACCAGATCCAACGACTCCACTCCCAAATTTATTGGCTTGAAAAATAAAAAGCCCTGGCGTGCGTAGTCAGAATTTAATGTCTGTTTATACCATATATCCGTGGCATGCAAATAATCGTTTATTCTTATTTTCTTTATGTTTACCCGTTTTTGTTCTTTTATTTCTTCCGGCGTTTTCAACGAAATTACCCGAGGCAGCTCCGTACAAAAGAAAAGTTTTTCCACGGCAGAGAATTCCACGACTGTTGATACAGCCTCTCCCTCTCTCACTCTCTTTTTTCTCTCTCCATCCACTTCCTCTCTACCTTCTTGAAAACTCGGTGGTTCGTGTCGAGTACAAAGGTATTTCATCGCAGTCGTTGCACTCGAAATAAGGGAGGCTCGCGAATATTTTTGGTCGACCGACTAGTCTCCGGGTTTCGTTTCACCTCCAACTGTGTTTCTTCTTCTCCTTGCACATCCTCCCGCACTTCTTCTAGACGAAAACTTTATGAAATTCTGCCATGCGAATCTCGGGAACTGGGTGGGTGGCCAGGGGGAGGGGGAGTATATTGGAGCGACCTATTTTGCTCATTTTTTTTTCTCCCGTTCAGCCTTTTTCCTCCCCCCCGTTCTCCGCCGGCATTCACCCTCTTTCTCCTTTTGGCTCTCGTTTCATTCCGCTGGCTGCGTTTGTGCGAGAACCGGTTGTTCACTATTTCAGGGAGCAAAGGAGGCGTCTCATTGTGACGGTATGGAGAAAATGCCCGGAGACTGGGGGATGAAATTTAATGACTGGAGAACTAATATTTTGTGATTAAATTTTGGGAGAATCGGTGGAATTATTCACTCGGTATTTCACGATATGGAATTGGTGGATTTTGAGAAATAAGTGAGTTGATGGGAGAATTAAAAAAAGTTCAGAGACAAAACGACTATTTTACTTTGAAAATAAACCCCTCGTCAAAAGACAAATAAAAATTCTAACTCCAAAAAAAAAAACTGAGTGTCTACACCCGGGCGTTAATATTCTCCTTCTACTAAATAATTACCCTAAATAATCCCGTAATTATTCCCTCCCCCAGCGATTTTATTTAGCAAATAAGCCCCTCGTTGAACGTCAAATAAAAATTCTAAATCCAAAACAAAAAAAAAGAGCTTTGAAAGTGTAATACAAATGATGTCAAGCGATTCTGGTTAAAACAACATTTCTGCCTTTCGTATTTCAGTGGAAAGTGTACTCATGGAATATAAACGCACCCGGTGTATTTATCCAGACTCGTGAGAGTACCGGGGAGAAATACGTAGGTTGCTTTAGTGGTATTCGATCAATTCAGGTGGATTGGTGGAGGCCCGGGGGTGGAGGGTTGGATAGAAACTGCTGGTGTACAGGAGGACTGAAGTTGAGTGAAGCGCAGCTAGAATAGGTTGAACTTTGCTCTGCAGGTGCCAGGGCTTTCGTCTATGTACACTACCTGTTCACATTGTCCCTCTCCCTCGCTCTCGCCCTCGCTCTCCTCCTCTCAGTGGCTCTGTTTATTTTTCATCCATTCGCTTTGGATACAAAACAGTTTCTCCAAGTTGCCACTGACGTTGCGGCTTCTGCAATGGACAAGAAAAAATATTTCCACGGTTGAGGGTAAATACGAGTGAATAAAGAGCATTTCGGTGGATGGAGAAATGGGGGATAAGCGGTTCCGAGGTGTTGGGGGAGGTGTTGAGAATATGGTGATCATTCAATTATAATTTTTCGCTTTTCCCTGGGGTCGGGAACTTTTCTGGGTATTCGGGTTTTTAATAAATGAGGTGAGGAGGCTTGAGGGGGAATTCTTTTGTGGTTGGGGAGTGGAGGATTTCGGTGGGACAGGGGAGAACATTTGACTGGGGTCGGGGGAATTTTTTGGAGGGATTGGGGAGGGTTTTTGAGGCTTTTTGAACGGTTGAGGAGGTTGAGACTTTGAGTGGTAATTTAAGGGAGAGTTTTGAGGTTTTTTGGGGGTAGTAAGTTTTTTCTGGGAAGAGAATTTTTGGGAGGGTTTGGAGATATTTTTTGGAGGCTTCTCAGGCCTCGTACAACTCCAGCAGAAGGGGCTAGGAGGGTAATTAACGATTAAAAGATTTAATTTGACGAGAAATTCAAAATTGACTGATTTACGAAAATTTTAGGATAATTGGAGATATGTAGAATTTCATCAGATATCCAGGGAAATTTTGTAAATTATTAATTCCCATTAATTTATCAAGCTGAATTAATGACGAGTTCTGAATATGAAAATTTATGAGATCAGAAAATTCCCGAAAACTCTCGAATTTGCGAAATAAAATCGCGAAGTGAAGAAAGAACTAACATTAAAAGGAGTGAAGTGTATTTATGAATTAATTAATTCACAACTTCTACCCTCCCCAAATTTTCAAAGGGAACTCTAAAAATATCGTAGAATATTATAGAAAGGTTTCTGAACCTGTGCAGGTGACGAAGGCATTGAGAAGTGATGAATTACTTATTTGATCATTAAAATAGTTGAGATTTCGATCTACCTGGGGAGTAAACAATTTGAATGGGGAATTTTTCTCTTATCGTTACCCACAATCGGTGAACTTCAAACGTAAATAACGAGAATCATTCGATCAATGAAGAAATGTCCGATTATTTTGACAGCGAGTGCTCTCACTTAAATCAAAAAATGATAAGACTCTCGACAGTCTTTCGAGAATGGATTCCCTCCAATTTGTCGGCTTCTCATTAATTACTAATTTTTATCGTTGAATTCTAGACTCGCATTTCCCTCGAGGAAATTAAAAAAATTCACAACTTCAGTGTAATTCTAATTTAACAATGAATTTCAATAATTTTTGACATTAATTTATTGGCATTTTCCTGACATTTTTAATGACGGAAATTTCCAGAACATCCAAAATTGCCACTGGCTAACGACTTCCCCTCCGATTCGGCGATATTAAAAAAAAATTAGCGACCTTGATGGAGCCTTTTGAAAATGTCAAATAATATTCTCAAGATTGAAAAACCGATATCGAAAAATGTGCCCTAAAAAGCCCACGTCAGAGAGTGATTTAAAATCGCTGAGCGAAATTTAACTGATTGCAAAGCCACGGATAATGGGAATTTTTTCAATTTAATTTCTCGATAAGGCTGTGTATTGTTGTTACAAAAGAGGTAGAGACTAGTGAGGAGTGGTTAACTCAACATTTTGAGGGACATAGGTCAGACCCTCCGCCCATTTGGCCCCAAATGGATGATGGATGAGGGACGCATACCCCCGGAAACTCTCGGCCTTTGCGCTTTATTCATTTTTTCTCCCCCCCTCCCCACGTTTCATCTCCCGAGTTTTTTGTAGAAAAATAATCTCGGGAGAATTTTAGCTCCCATACGTTGCCTCCTTCGCCTCGAGGCCGCGGTAATGGTACCAACGCCAACGTGATTAATATATCATTCGATTCAGGCTTCTGGTTTTACCGGGTTTCTTTATTTTTTTTTTTACCTCTTTTTTCGATGAGTGAGCTGGTAAAAACCGACGGGAGTGGGTGTAGACGTGTGTAGAAGTTTCGGGGGAGTTTGAGGTAGTGATCTCATTGAAAAATGGTGAGAATGAGTGATAGAACCTCGGGAGCTTCGGTACTTTTCTGTCGCGGAATAAATTCCAGGGGAAAAGTTTCTCCTGAAAAATCTTATTCTTCTGAACTTTAAGATTGATAAATTGTTAATTATTAATTTATGGGGGGCGTGATTACCTCGACTGGTCTGCATCAAAGATCCCCGAAGAATCCCCAAAAATCCCCACGGGCTCAGGGAAAAATGAAGGAGAAAAGTCGAAGAATGGTCAGCCCCACCTGCGATTTACGTCCCAACTGGCCCCCCATTTTTTCCCAATGTCGTCAATCTCCGGTTCTCCTCCTCAGCCCTGAATATGTCCTCCAAAGACGCAGTCTCCCTCCTCGAATTAATTCCAGTAGAAAAAGTTTTCCCTAAAAAAATTGACTCTTCTGAACTTTAAGATTGTTAAAATGTTAATTATTAATTTGTTGGGGGGCGTGATTACCTCGACTGGTCTGCATCAAAGATCCCCGAAGAATCCCCAAAGATCCCTGCAGAAAGTCCTCCCCACGGACTCAGGGAAAAATGAAGAAGAAAAATCCAAGAATGGTCAACCCCACCTGCGACTTACGTCAGGACTGCCCCCCATTTTTCCCCAATTTCGTCAATCTCCGGTTCTCCTCCTCAGCCCTGAATATTTTCCTCCTCATCCTCTCAATGTCGTCCTTCAAAGCGGCATTCTCCGTCGCCAGCCTACGATTCTCAAACCTCCTCGACTCCAATTCCTTCCTGAGAGATCCGATGGCCCCCCTGACACTCGATAATTCCGATTTCACCGACGATAGCTCTCGATCGGTCGCCTCGAGGTTTCTCATTATCATTTCAGGTGTCGTATCCCCGGGAAATTTACACTTAATCGTCCAGTGTCCCCTCGCCGCCTTCTCCTCAATCTTATCAATTGTCCCCTCCCCATCCTCCCCATCCCTGCCGCAATCATTTTCGCCCCCACCAATTACCTCAGCATTACCAGGTCCAACTCCCCCACCAGCTCCAGTCAATCCCGGATTCTTTGTTCCCTCCTCTCGCTCTAGCTCCAAAATTCTCGGTTGACTTTGCTCAATAATCCAGGGACATTTGTCCACAGTGAAAATTCCCTCTGAACTATTCGTAAAATAAAAATCTCCAGCACTCACGCATTCCCCTTGACTCGTTGACGAAACGGCAAAGCAGTTCAGTAATTCTGTTGACACCATCACTTGAGCCTCCTTTGACGTATGTTTGACGTCATATGAAACTTGTAAATCCTCCGATGAAGTTTTTACTCTCTCAGGCATACCAGGGCTACACGTATCCTCAGTGTTTGCTGGTTCAATTGCTCTCGACCCAGATAATGCCAGGCTCTCCAGGCTTTCTTGAAATTCTTTGAGCTCAATCCCCCTTTTATTTATCTTCTCGAGGACATCTTCATTATTATAACGAATATTTTCCAGTTTTAATTGCGAGCCGGGTGAATTTATTTCTGGATTTTTACTGCTCACCCTAGACTCCCTGTTGTCACTCCATTCCAGCTGCACTGGTTTCCAAGATTTTTCCTTCAATTCCAACAAATCAATTTTCTGATCCTTCAACACCAGTTCATCCTCCGAACGTCTCAAGTCCTCTCGTAATTTTGTCAATTTTACTTTCAGATAATTGACTTTGGTAATGAAAAAATTGTGGGATTGTTGACGTTTGCATTTTAATAGTCGCAATTGCCTCAATTTTTGGCGATTGGATTGCAATTTTTTCAGCTCGTCTTGGGTAATCGATAATTTAATTTTAATTTTGGTGATTTCGGCGCTCCTGTCCTCGCACTCTTTCACTGATTTTTCGAACTCTTTGAGGGCTTCTCTCGTTGTCGTCCTCTCCATCTCCAATTGATCCACCAACTTTCCTCGCTCCTCGATAACTCTCATTAATTTCTCGTCGAGTCCTTCAACATCATAGCTACCCCTGCAATTATCTCCGATCGTGATTAGTTTCTCGTTACCCGGCGCCCCCTCGCCACCAGAGTCCACCGACTGAGAGAGTCTGTTTCCACTGGGGTCTGTCTGAACGGAGGACTCTTTCTCCTCAGCTCTCTTTGAGCTCTCCAAGTCACTCAACATCTCGCACAATTTTTTATTCCTCCCTAACGATATGATTAACTTCGTTCGCAGGCTCGATGCAATACTCGTCAAAGTCCTCACCTTCAACTCCGTCTCAGTGAAAATTTTATGATTTTTTCCCCCGGAGTCCTTTAATAGAAGTCCCTTCTCCAGTTTTAGCCGATTGATCTCGTTGGTTATTTCGCTGGCGTTCGCCTGGATTTTATTCGAAAGTAGTTCGAGGGGTGGAGCCGCCAATTCCGCAGTCGACGTTTTATTTTTGGTTTTAGGGGCTGGGGGAAAATATGTATTTTTTTTAATCCCATCGAATGACAGTTTTAAACCAGTGGAGACTCGATTTCTCTACAATCCAAATTAATTTATTAATCAATCAACAGGCGCCCGGTTGTCGCTAATTTTTTGTAATAAATAGGTTCCTAAGAATTATAAATATATATTGTAAAAAAAAAAAATCCTCAAAAAAACCTCTTCCAAACTTCTCCGAATTTTCTCGAATTTTTTTTTGCAATATAAATTTACAATTCTCGGTACTCTATTTATCACAAAAAAAAATAAAAACCCAGGTCTCAAATGCAACTCAACCCAATGAGTAAACTCAACCGCCAAGTGGCCCTCAATATCAAACGAATAAAAATATTCCCCTGAAATCTTACCCTGTCCCACTTTAATTAGTTCACTCGACAGTTGACAAACTGTGTCAATAAGTTTTCCAGCAGCCTCAGCAACGATCCCATCAAATTGTCTGTCTCCCTCAACGTACTTGTCAAGTTTCCCTCTAATTTCATGGTAGCCAGTGGTATCGACCTTTGCCTCATTCAACTCACTCCTCAAACGTGCGATTTCCCGTGCAAGATGAAGCTTTTCTTCAGCAACTTGACGCTTGACTGTTGCCATTTCACTCCTCACTTTTCTCTCAACGTTCCACGACACAGTGCGCTCTGCATTCATCAGTGCAACACTCATACTCTCTACTTTCATTCTCATATCATTATTCATCCTCTCGAGGCGATGTATCTCCTGGCTTTGATGCATCACCAGAGGATCCCCCAACACTAGAATTATTTTCAATTCAAGTGCTTCTCCATTTTTATGTCTTTATTATTTTCCTCAACATAACGAGGGAGTGCAATTATCCCCCCCGACAAATAAATAATTACATTAATTGTAACGAAAAAAAAAAAAATTATTGGATTGGATTGACGAGAAATGTTTGAAAAAAAAATTGTTCAAAAATGAATAATAAATGGATTAATACTGGACCATTGAATTCCATTATTTGCTCTTCCGAGGAAAGGGGAGAGAGTTGAGGATTAAAAAATGTCTGTTTGTAGTTGAATTACATTTCTCAGAATATCCCAGAGCAATTTTCAAACGATAAATGTCACTGGTGAGGATCTCTCGTTCCCGAGTCCAACTCTTCATCTCATTTATCGTCTGATTCAATCGCTGAAGGGTCCACTCGGCTGTCTCAAAGAGCCGTCGCTTCTGGCACTCGAAATTCTCATTCCCCAAGTGGCTTTCAATTTCCATCCTTTCCGACAATTAATTCATGATTTTGAAATTGTGAAGTACTGAATTTTACTAGTAATTTTGGGGGGGGGTTGGAGGTTGGGGAAATGTGACTGTCGCTGTCAGTCGGTCAATGCGAGTCGCTTGAATAATTAAATCAGCGATAAAAGACGGGGAAAAAAAATGAATAAAATAGTTTGAGAGGGTGAAATTTAATCGGCGGTAAACGTAAATGAATTTTCCCTTTAATCCCTCGTCCTTTGAATTGTTGAATAATTTTTTAAGACTGAAATATTTGAGATTTCCTGATTTAACCTAATTTCCAAAATTATGCTACGAGAAATTGATTTTCCGGCTTTTATGGGTTAATTGATTAATTAATTGTCGATTTGGAGATGACTGTCAAGCTGATTATGTAATTGTCTGCAGGGTAATTTGGTAAATTTATAAGAATGGACTGCGGAATGTACCCCCACTCGAAATGCCTCTGCGGAGGCGACTGTGAGGTCTTCTCAAGCCCCTCAGTCTCTGAAATTCAAGTCCCTCTGGTGTCATGTGAGCCCCGGCCCAAGAGATCCTGCTGCTGCAGCTACAATCCCTCAGTAGACACCAAAGACGACGAGATACACGACTTAGACTTTGCCCTGCGTAAACTCTCGGTAATGAAGTGTCAAATGAAGAAGTGGAGGCTGGAGAGGCTCCAGCTGGAGAGTGAATCTCGCTCCCTGAAGGAGAGGCTCAAATCTCTGGGTGAGAATGCCTGAAAAAAAAAATAGAAAGTTTTCAATAATAAAAAAAAGATCTGCTGAAGAACTTGGACGGATTGCAGAAAGTAGTCTGAGTTAGGGGAAAACTATGACGCGATTGCTGTAGTCCAGCAATGCCTGAGAACTTCTTTTGATATTCTCCACGAAGTTACGAGGAATTTTGAGTTGGTTATACTTCTGGCGAAGTATTGGTTTGGGATGGTAAAGTTGAGGAAATATAAGCTGATGTTTGTTACCAATTACATGGAAGGGAGCTTGATTTTATCGTGACCTAGTTAGAAAAAAGTTTGAGGTAATGAGAGCAGTCGAGAACTTCAGAAGAAGTGTTGCTTTGTCAGGACAAACTTGGGACAAGCCTAAGATGACGTTAGTAACCGATTATCTCGAATAAAGTATTGTTTTGTCATGATGAAGTTGGGAAATACTTTGACGCGAGGACACTAGCGAAGGACTTCTGAAGAAGTGTTGATTTGTCATGACAAACATGAGGAAATCTATAAGGCGACGGTAGTAACCAATTACTACCAAAGAAGCGTGATCTTGCCATGACCTAGTCAGGAAAAACTTTGGCGTGATGAAGTAGCGAAGGACTTCCGAAGAAGCGTTGTTTTGGGATGATGAACTCGAGGAAATGCCCGACATCAGTAGCCAATTGCTTCCTAAAAATAATTGTTTGGTCATGATGAAGTTAGCTAATACTTTGACGCGATGACACTAGAAGGACTTCTAAGAAGCGTCGCTTCGTCATGACAAGCTTTTGGAAATCTATCAGACGACATTAGTAATCCATTACTTCCAAAAAAGTATTCGTTTGCTTTGACATACTTAGGAGAACTTTGATGTGATGATAGTAGCGAAGGACTTCCGAAGAAGCGTTGTTTTGGGATGATGAACTCGAGGAAATGCCCGACATCAGTAGCCAATTGCTTCCTA